>CM029554.1:31088898-31107019 GCA_017141385.1 Sogatella furcifera | reverse complement strand
TATTGAGACTAAATTTATAATTCTTGAACCAATATTGACCTAGCTGAAGTCATTTTCCTATCTTGCCTGAATGTCTTTTTTGCTTTACCAGACTATACGGATAAACTAGAGTAAACAAACAAAACGATTTGTACCAATCAACAGCAAATGTTCGATGCTATTTGAATAGAAATTGAATCTGTGTTTCGGCTTGTCTCAATATATTCTTCAACTCTTACACCCCTGGATAAATACCCCCCCCCTGGCCTTACAAAGTCTAAATCGATTTTGGCGCGACTTTGGTTACCCCTTAAACCCTTTTCTACAGAGTAGAGTTTCTTCTGTACTGTTGGGAGATCACAACAAACAGACTTCAGACTGTTGTTGACTTCTTTCTCTTTTAATGTTCTTTCTTGTTTACGGTTTACCTCACCTTGTGTTTCTATCATAATCTTCTCTCATTCTTTGTCACACTCTTTTTATCAAGTCTTCATCCTTTTTACATCTCAAAGTCAAAGTCAAATTCTTTATTCCTCAACCAAAAAATAATACAAACAAAATAAAAACAATTCTGTCACTTGCATCATCAGAAAAAATGTTAACAAATACAACAATGTTACTTTCTTATCTAGTGTTAATTCCTCTAAAAATGGGAAGATGACAGGCTGTACATAAAGGAAATAATCCCTGCATGGACCTAAGGACCTAAGGTCTGTGAGCAAGGATGAGCTCCCATCAGTCAGCCTGACGAGGAAAGAAATTCTATTTAATGCTATTTTTAAAATTATTTTGGAACATGATGTTCAATTAGTTGGAAAATCCTAAGTCATTGAGAGGACGACAGGGAAAAATTCGAAACTAGAAACAAAGCACTAACCCTGATGAAGAACCTTAATTGAAATTCTAATAAATTATTTATTATGATTTGAATAGGGAACAGAATTTACCAAAAGCCCGGTGCAAGACACAAAACTCAGAAAAGGTTTATGGATAAAACTATCTGTAGGATGAAATTATAAGTTCTTCTGATATTATCAGTCCAAGGACTGATAATAACCATTGTGTGTTCTTTTTGAATGTGTCAATAGGCAAAGATTCAAATAAGTTCAAGTTGGCAAATCTACTGGAAATGTTCCATATAAAGAATTTGTGAAATATATGAAGGGGTTGGTAGTTGAGTAAGTTCTGTGCAAATAAGTGGATGAGACACTTGTATTTTGTGAGTAACGGGTGTTATAAGAGTGTGAGACTACTGAAAAGATTGAATTTTGATGTTTGTACATATGAATTAGAAGAAATTTTATGAAAATTTGTCTTACTGTGAGAATAGATGTTTCTTTAAATAATAAATCTAAGGCTGAACGCGCACTGGTACGACTCAGACCAGACCAAGACTCAGACCAGACCACAGCACTGGTCTGATGCAGTCAGACCAAGCTCAGACCAGACTCAGACCAGACCAAGATCATGATAGAAAACATATGATTAAAATCATTGCATGTTCAAGCAGTTCCATCATTAGCAAAGAGATAGCGCCAACTTGTTTTTAAATTTGTATCAATCATTCACGGGTAATTTAAATAATGGAATTCTGAGATTGACTCACTGTTATAACATAATAATCCATCTATCATTTCTCAATGAAGAAATGATAAATGGTTATGGTTATAACCACGAGATCATAGGACCAGTCTCTGAATTTTGGAAATAGCTACCGTACCAAAAGGATGGTAAAAAATTGTTTGAATTTTAACTACATCTTTATTACAGTGGAACGCCGATTATACAAACTAATTGGGACCGGGATCAATTCAGATAAGCAAAAATTTGGATAATTGGACATGTAATTGTACTGTATTAAAGAAAAATAATGTGTTAAACTTTATTACATTTGAAAAGTACAGTGTAGTGATGTTAAATTAATATGAAAAGCAAAACACATACCACTGTACTAAACTACGGTATAGTAAATACAATTAAAAAAAAAGTAAGAAAAGTTACGATCACGTCGTGAACGTTTTTGATTTATTACTATGCTTTTAAGACCGATTCGGATAATTGACAATTTGGTTAATCGGCGCTCGGATGATCGTTTACTACTGTATATTATTAAAGCGAGCTTGTCCAAATGAACCTTATTGAAGTGCCCTTATCTTTTCACTATACAGCACTTCACCTTTTTCGTGGGCACGAGCAGCCAGTGATTAGAACCTATTGTATAAAATTTGATACATCCATTACCGGTACAAAAAAATGATGTTTATAACATTTTACTACTGAATTTACATGATTGATCAAAAGCCTGGCTGGTGTTGAAAATAATCTTGATTACATAATAGAGTCGTAATTAAGAATAACTATTATTACAGAATTCTAAACGCATTTAATTCTATTGTACACACTTACAATATGTTCGTATAGTTACTCTATATTATATATAGTATGTATGTTAGTATAGTTATTATTAATTAACTAACTAACCAATAGTTCGTATAACACTGTACCGCATCGTTCGCTCGCCTATCCACCTGGACCCCTGGTAATATCAGGAGTGTCAATAGGACAGATAGGATCGCTTCGCCTCGCCTGCAAATTTAATAAACTGACTCGCTTTGTATACTCATATACAGTGGCGGTTGCAGATCCAAAAACGTGGAGGGCAAGGACTCAGATCCAGGGGTGATTTTTAAGTTAGCTGGTGAAGAGGGGGTTGGTGTTTATGATATAGTCTGGGTGCTCCTTCTTCTTTCTTCAGGAAAAATACTGTTTTCCAATATAGTTAAAATAATTACTCACTATTAAATTAATTTCATTTTTTATTCTCATACGATATGCCATCATCAAACGTATTGTAGAATGAAGAATATGTTAGAATTTATAAAATAGGGTCCATGGGTTCCACCCAAAAAATTCATATAAAAGGTCTGAAATACTATATTTTCAAGACGTTTTGGACCTTATTTGTAGTAGAAATCGGACAGCTTCTTCAACTGAAGTACTATAACAAATAATTATAGATGAGGACACTTACTTGGTTTTATAAGTCAATATGGACCGTACATGTATTATATACGATAGAGATGAACCCATAGAGTACTAAACTCTATTTTATGTTGAAAAAATCTATGAAAACTGGGGGGGCAGCTGCCCACCCAGCCCAGGCCTGGAACCGCCACTGCTCATATAACTTAACAGGATCTTTTTGATTTCAAAAATTTTCAACAAACAATTCTAAATTCAATCTGAGCCTGTCTAATAAATTTTTACATTTTCTCCCAATTGGTTATCGAAAAAAGCAAAGAAAACTAAGGAACCCTAAATATTGGGCGTATCCCAGCGGAATTTCAAAAGCTGTTCTGAGAGTGCTCTTTAAAGTCCAACCGAACATGCCATGAATGAGAGCCATTTCGCGAATTGTGAATAGATAAATTTAGATATTCAATAGGTAATTAATAAAATCGATAATTGACTAAGGATCAAAATATGCAATCCGCGATGCATCTTAAACTTTTTGAAAACCTGATTACGGGCGTATTATCAAAAGGATTTGAAAAAGCATTTCTAGAATTGATGTGAACCTAAATTGGTGTCAGTATTGTAGAGAATTTCTATAATTTATTAACATTTTCTCTTTTGTACTCGTCTATTAAGTGTTCAATCTGATTTCACCTGTTCTTTTCTTAGAAAGAAAAATAGATCTTGTAGAATGATAAGAACAAATGGATCTCATGCATAGATTAACGTGAACGAATAAAACAGGCACGGACTGGCCAACAGCAGCCAGTGAGCCGGTGCACCCTTCAATCGTACGCCCCTTGCGCCCTCGTGTGACGATATCATCACCAGTATTATTCTAATGATAATTAATTTCATCAATTAGACATTTCATGATATCACTTTGTTGATCATTAATCAAGTATTGAGAATCTATAGAATTCAATGTTCTTATTTTCTCATTTGAATTTCCAATTACTTTAAAAAGTGATTGTATGAAAAAAGTGTAGGCTAATGAAAAAATTATACTGTAATAAAAAAGTGAAGTAATTTGATAATGAATTGAAACTTAAAAATTTCCAGTAAAATTATTTTTAAACCTATCAAAAATTTAGAGTATTCAGCTCAATGTATTGAAGTTCAATTTCGAATTTTGAAAAATAGGACATTCAATGGTAAGCTTTATTATAAACTAATAGAAACAATGAAAATTGGAATGAGTTGTTTGGAATTTTTCAAGAAATAAAAGCAGTGTATACTACAGTTTGTTTGTCAATGGCTCAACAGCCCAAGAAGGGCCTAGGCCTATGAGCTGGTTGCCAGTTTCATATTCACTCCACTATACAGTCCGTCCAAACAAAGATGACACCCCAGCAAGACAGGAAAATGACTCCAGCCCAGCCAATACCTGCTCAAAAGCCATAAATGCGTGAACAGAACCCACAGGCCCCTAACCAACACTGACCAAGCCGAAAGACATCCCCCCACCCCGAAAGAATGCCATCTCCGCCAAAACAGACCATACAGCAAGTGAATAATCATCAACTAGGATAGATGTAACGTGTGGTGAGCACGGTGATCCTCTCAACCATAAGCTAGTCTTTACAACCAAGAGAAGGCGCCAAAAACCTATGAATAACATGCAGTTAATCAGTTAGAGTGTAATGCAACAATAATTACTACTTCTCCTGAGACGGGAAACGACTGACTGTCTACTAACGACAGCCTATCTCCCAAAAGAGGTCATACTACAAGAAGTGTATAGGCCTAGTACTACATATTCAATCCACATTCTTCTTATTTCTCCCCTTTATTAATCAAAATTCCTTTTTACCATTTTCGAAACGTACTGAATCACATCAACAAAAATTGCTCCTACTTTCACTTGCTATTTAAGCCAAAAAGGCTTTTCATAATTGAATTCCTGTATGATGAAAAATTGATTGTGATGTTCGATAATTTTCTTCAATGAAAAATGACAAAGGAATTCCATTTTCAAGCTTTCAAACATCAATAAAGTTCACCATCAACAAAACATTCAAGGTCAAAATTTAATTTTTATCTAGAGACGACTCCCGAACCCCTCAATTTTATGGACTGATCAACCAACCCCCTGAAGGATGCGCCCTTTCATAAGTGGAAGGCAGCGCCCTTTCAGGAGACCGGCCCGGAATAGAAGTTAATATACATAATGAATTTATAGATATCAAGAAATAGTACAGACTTCGCCTATTATATTAAATAATATTATTAAAATTTGTATTGTATTATCAATGGATAGATGAATAAAATGGAATTTTAGTCCACTTTCTTATCTATTTTTCATCTGAAAGAGTTTTTTTTCACTTTTCCTCTAATTCTATAATTTTTTACATTTTAATGCGGTCTTCTATTTATTTTTTTATCTTTCCTTCTTATCTCTTTGATTTCATAAATTAGCCATTCAGCATCAAATATTTCAAAAGACATTTTGAGAGAAATGAGAAAAAAATGAAATGATACAAAAGATGACTATTCAGTTTTGTGAAAAGCAACACAAATTTGAAAATGAATGTACACCAGCTGATCTGATGTTTGGTCTTGCCAGACCAGAAAAAATTTGTGGTCTGGCGTGAAACGCAATCTCCTATCTTCCAATGTTTTCTCTGGTCGTAGTGATTTGTTTCCAAATTTGGAATGGTGGCCGCGCTAGTGTGCCTTTAACATTGAAAGTATTCAGCTGTGGTCTGGCTCTGGTCTTGCGTTTGGTCTGGTCTTGGTCTGACTAGTGCGCGTTACTTCATGTGATCTCCATTTGATCACGTGTAATTCAGTGTTTTTCTGGCTGCAAGTTGGTCTGGTCTGAGTCTTGGTCTGGTCTGAGTCGTAGCAGTGCGCGCTCAGCCTAACGGGTGAAATCTTGATTTCTTGAAAGCTACCTTTATGACTTCTCTTTGTACCACAGCACTACTGCCTTCTTCTGCTCTTTCTCTAACCGTTTATTATCTTCCTTCTTTTCTTTTCTCCACCTTTCATCTGCTATTTCTCTCTCTCTTTGTGTTCATAATTATTGTTTCTTTCGTCTCCTTTTTTTCCTCATCTCTTTTTATCTTCCTTATCCAATTTTGCAAATCTGTATTTTTTGTTGATTTATAACTATTCAATTCTAATCTTCTCGTTTATCTGTTAAGTTCGTTCCCTCTTTAGATAATTTATTTAAAACAAAAATTCAAAGATACCCTTTGTGTTTATTCTTATTGCTTCATTTAATTTTCTTTCAATCAATTATTATTATTGTTATACTGTATCTTTGTTTTTTTAATCTTTAACTTTTGTTTAATTTTAATTTTCAGATTTTTGTATATTTAATTATATTTTAATCAATTATTATTATTATTATAGTTATACTGTATCTCTGTTTTCCCGAAACTTCCCTGTATTTCGCCTATTTATCCAGTATTCTCCCATTATCTGCATTCTAGAATCTTCTAGCTTCTTCCTTTCCCAATAATTCATTTTTGTTTCTTTCACTTCATGCCTTCCTTAATTTCTTATTCTTCTTATTTATAAATTTCCAAATGTCTGTACTCTTTATCCCCCACTCTCATTCTTCCACTTTCCCTTTATTATTATCTTTATTCTTTTTCTTATTACTCCTGTTTTTCATCATCATCATCATCATTTTTTCTTCTCTTCTTCTTCTTCTTCTTCTTCTTCTTCTTCTTCTTCTTCTTCCATCTTCTTCCTTCTCCATCATCATCTTCTTCTTCTTCTTCTCCATCATCTTCTTCTTCTCCATCTTCTTATTCTTCTTCTTCTCCATCATCATCTTCTTCTTCTTCTTCTCCATCTTCCTTCTTATCTTCTTCTTTCTTCTCCATCCTCTTCTTCTTCTCCATCATCTTCTTCTTCTTCTCTATTTTCGCCATCTTCTTCTCCATCTTCTTCTCCATCATCTTCTCCATCATCTTCTTCTTCTTCTTCTTCTTCTTCTCTTCTCCTTCTTCTTCTCTCCTTTTTTCTCCTCTCTTCTTTAACCCTGTGGGTCAAGTGGAAGAGGGGGCTTGCATGCCTCAACTTCGCCCACAAACTCTTGTAAATTCTTACAAAGTTCAAAATAAAGTCATTCTATCTATCTATCCTTCTTCTTCTCTTTCTTTTTCTCCTTCCTCTTCTTATCCTTCTTTCTTCTCTTCCTTTCCTTTCCTCTCCTCCTTCCCACCATCTTCCAACACCCGGTGTGCTCCTAAAGCATCCCTGTCGTCGCCTTCACCAGGGTCGTTTGTATTCAGCTAAGCTTTTCCCGTTCAAATAACAAAGCCTACCCCTTTTGTTACCAACTTACCCCCCACCTCTCCCTGTCCATTATTGTTTTAGTCCCTTCTATTGGGACCACTATTATCCCTCTGTTGCTTTGTCCCCCTTCAGTTCAGTCCGTTTTCTATCTTCTTCCCTCTACTCACCTTCACTTCTATCCCCCTTCATTCTCTGTCTCTTGTTCACTCTTCCTCTTCTTCCATCCATTCCATCAGTTCTTCCATCAGTTCCTCACCATTATTTTTGTCGTTAACTGTTCTCTATTTGTCCTTCTGTTATTGTTTGCGTTACGCCACCCATTTCATTCTCCTCTGTTTCTTCTATCCTATCATTTCCGATTCTATTTCACAATATCTTCTATTCATTTACACATGGTATTATATCTTTTATAATATTATTATCATCTCACTATATATTTTGTTCCACCTCTTCATTTCTCCTCTAATTATTTGTTCGTCTAGTTTCTCTTCTCACGTTCTTCTTTTCCGTCTTAAATTTTTGTTCTTTTTCTTCTACCACTCTTTCTTTTCCCTTTTATTCTACTACTCTTTCTTATTCCTTTATTCCTTTTCCTTTGTTATTCATTTTTTCTCTTTTCTTTCTCTCCCTTGTTCATTCGATTCCTCCTCCTTTCCCTCCTCCATCATCTTCATTCGTCTGCTCTTTATGTTTCTTTTTCCTATTCTTCTCCTCATCTACCTTCTTCTTCTCTTACTTCTTCATATTCTTCTTCATCCTTTGCTCCTCAACTCAATCACCCCTTCTTCACCTCCACATTTCCTACTTCCTCCATCACACATCCTCCTTCTCCTACTTCTTCATATTCTTCTACCTCTCCTATTCCTTTTACATATTCTCCTTCTTTCTCTGCTCCTCATCTCCATCACTGCTTCTTCTCTTCCTCATTACACTTCATCCTCTCCTCCTCTTTGTTCACATTTTCAGAAAAATCACACTTTCTACTTTCTCCTCCTCCTCGTCCTCTTCCTACTTCTCCTCCTCGTCCTCATTCTCCTCTTCTTCTTCCCCACCTCCTCATTCTCCTCCTCCTCCTCCTTCTTCTCCTTCTCTTCTTCTTCTTCCTCCTCCTCCTCTTTCTCCTCTTCTTCCTCCTTCTCTTTTTCCTCCTCCACCTCCTCCTCCTCCTCCTCCTCTTCCTCGTCGTCCTCCTCCTCCTTCTCCTCCTCTTCCTCCTCCTCTTCCCCACCTCCTACTCCTCCTCCTTCTCCTCCTCTTCCTCCTTCTTCTCTTCCTCGTCCTTCTCCTCCTCCTCTCCTCCTCCCCCTCCTCCTACTCTCCGTCCTCGTCCTCCTCCTCCTCCTTCTTCTCCCCCTCCTCGACTTCCTCCTTCTCCTCCTACTTTTCCTCCTCCACCAACTTCTCTTTTCCCTCGTCGTCCTCCTCCTCCTCCTCCTCTTCCCCACCTCCTCATCCTCCTACTCCTCCTCCTTCTCCTTCTCTTTCTCCTCTTCCTCGTCCTCCTCCTCCTCCTACTTCTCCTCCTCCTCCTTCCCCCTTCCTCGTCCTCCACCTCCTCCTACTCCTCCTTCTCCTCCTCCTCGTCCTCTTTGTTATTCGACTCGTAATTGTGCTTTTCCTACCTCGCACAATCTTCGGTTTGAGCACGAGTATTGGTTTGCTGTCTATCCAATCCAACGAAGATGAATGATCCCTACGTAAACTGCATACCTTCACTTGTATAGTCTGTCCAAGCAAAGAAGACCCTCTGACAAGATGGGAAAATGACTCCAGCTCGATCAATAATGATTCAAAAGTTTCAAATTTGGTCTAAAATTGTAGATCGAAATTTTTCCTCCAATTTGAGATCAAATTGATAATTTTTGAACCAATATTGACCGAGCTTGAGTCATTCTATCATTTTGCAAGAGGGTCTTCTTTGCTTGAACAGACCATAGCTCACTACTCGCTTCTCCTTCTATTTACCAAATACAACCTATCGTGTGAATACAGTATAGCTTTGTTTACTCTATATGTGTATCACATACACCCTATGTAGCCTATCCAGGTATATACTACATACCTACTACCTACTACATACCTACTACAGTTTATTTTGAAGCAAATAGTTTCAATCGTTTATAAGTCTGTCCAAGCAAAGAAGACCCTCTAGCAAGATGGGAAAATTACACCAGCTTGGTAAATATTTGTTCAAGAATTATAAGTGTGGTTTTAATAGTAGATCAAATTGTTTCCTCCAATTTGAGATCAGATTGATAATTTTTGAACCAATATTGAACGTGCTTGAGTCATTTTCCCACCTTGCGAGAGAGTCTTCTTTGCTTGGACAGACTATATCATACACAACCTATGTATCTAGGTTTATACTCGTAGTATGTCCAAGCAATGATGAGATTCTGGTAAGATGGGAAAATGACTCCAGCTTGGTCAATTTTAAATTTGTTTTCGAATTGTAGATCAGAATTTTTCCTACAATTTGACCCTGAATTTATAATTTTTGAACCTACATTGACCGAGAAGGAGTAATTTTCCCATCTTGCCAAAATGTCTTCTTTGTTTGGACAGACTATATCTCCACATGTAGCCTACTCTCTTCTCCTCCACCCAATACATTGTGAGAATATACATTTTGAGGATATAGTATAGCTTTGTTTGCCTTATGTATGTATCATATACACCCTATGTAATACATAGGGTGTATATGATACAGAGTATGTATCCAGAGTTGCCTTATGTGTTGTTCGATTTACTTAACTGTATCATTGTTTGGCAATTTGCCAAGTTTACTTGCAATTTGCGGGAATCGTGAGAAAAACTTGGGAATTGTGTTTCCCTGTGGATTCAAAGTGAAATCTTTGTACTTTTGATCCCTAATTGCTGTATTGTTATACTATTGTGCTCCTCTGTGTATTTAGAGTAAACTGTATAGCGATACATACTTTTGATTCTTAATTGCTGTACTGTGCTGTAATTCCGTGCAGCGTTTTAGGATAGGAATGAAGATAAAATAGAAGAATAAATAGAAGATTAAAATAGAATAATGAAATAGAAAAATAAAAATTGAAGAATAAAAGAAGAAGTTGTTTATTCAAAATGACTGTAATGAAGCTGATCAACATTATTACGAATGAATAATAAGCCATAATAGTACTTCAATATAGCCTGAATGGTGTTTCAATTATTATTTGTAACAATTATTGTTGAAAATCTGTAGATAACTAATAATTGGTAAAAAAGTTAGGTTGATAGTAAATTTGTATTCTATGTTCTACTCAATTTTTTTGTCATTTTAAGTCACACAATTTCAAAGTTTTTCTCCATATTAAAAATATACGGTGTTTCTGAAATAGAGCGTCAAACTTTGATTAAATTTAAAAAAATAATAATAATTTTTTAAAAGTAAAAAGCTCTAGCAAACATTGGTCCTAGAATGTTTAGCTTCTGAGATAGGGAAAAGTTAGTTCAATAATTGCTTCTTTTGTAAATTCTTCTATAATTTATCACATAAATTGTTTCAATTGAAGAAATGGATCTTGGATTTGATTCAGTATTGAGAAAAATCGAGTCAAAATGTAGAATGTTCTGTTCAGATTGGCACTTACATAATCTTGAAAACAGTTGAAAACTAAGTTGTGATAACAGAGTAGAGAAACAGAACTAACACATTGAAAAATGTAAAAGACAACAATTACGTAGTACACGCCTCCATTTTTAAACTGCTCTGTGATTGGTCAATGCGAAGCTGTAAGATGGCGCCCTCCCAGAAATTGGCTTCCAAGTGGGGGAAATTGTAGTAGTGGAAGCTCAACCCGTTGGCCAATCAGAGGGATCCTTCAGCTTGGAGATAACTTGTAGTCTACTTCAGTGAATGAAAAACGACATTACGTTGATTCATTTAGTTTCAGTAGGCCTACTCACAATTATTACAATTCAATTTCGTACCTACTGTAAGCTAAATTGAAAGGTATTGAACTAGGAAAGCTGAACAAAGCTTTGCAATTAATTAACCATCAAACCATGCCAGAGTGAGTGGAAGGGTATGAAACTTTATAATATCTATTACTATATTAATCAGGTTAAATAGGTTAAATCGTATCAAAAAAGTGCTGATTTTGCTAAATTTGTCCGCTATTTTACAGAAAACACGATACCACTTGTAATGATCAACAGATTCGATGATTGCATGTTGAAGCCCTGAAGTTTCACGGAAATTGAATCTATAGTCTGGTCGAGCATAGAAGACATTCTGGCAAGATGGGTAAATGACTTCATCTTGGTGAATATTGGTTCAAAAATTATAAATTTGGTCTCAAATTGTAGATCAGAATGTTTTCTAAAATTTGAGACTGAATTCATAATGTTTGAACCATTATTGACTGAGCTGGAATAATTTTCCCATCTTGCTAGAATGTCTTCTTTGCTCAACCAGACTAAGTACAGGGAAAAAGAAGGACAATAGATGAAAGGCGATAGAAAGAGAGAAACGATGAAGAGAAAGGTGAGGAGGAATGAAGAAGGAAGGGATAATATGAGAGAAAATGGAAAGGGTGAGGGAAGGTAGATGGAAAAATTGTGAAAGGTGGATAGATAATAATAATTGACTTCATTCTTCCATTTTGCACATGATCTGTGGCAAAGTTGGGGGAAGAGAGAAAGAGTTCTTGAGAGAAGAGAGAAAAAGATTGAGTTTGGTATAGATAGAGAAAGGAAGAGAGAAGGTAAAGAGAGAGTAAAGGATATGAGAGTAAAATTTTGTTGGAGAGTGAGTAAAAAAATTGCGAAAATTTTAAATGCGAGGACATCGTTATAATGGATGAAAATTGTATCCAGGAAATGAGTTTTTGAGGGAGAGGTGCTTTTACCTCGCAAATCTGATTACTATCTCAATCATAGTTTTTTTCAGGTCGAGCTGTGAAGACATTCTAACCAAATGAGAGAATGGCTCCAGCTCGGTAGATATTAGTTCGAAAATTATGAATTTGGTGTCAAATTTTAGAGCAGAATATTTTCTACAATTTAAGACTAAATTGATAGTTTTTGAACCAATATTGATCGAGCGGGAGTCATTTTCCCATCTTGCCAGAATGTCATCTTTGCTGGACCAGAGTATTTTATGAGCTGGCGATTGGCCTCATTATTATTATTATTTTCAGCCACAGTAGGTTCCAACAAATCTGCTGATTGATGAATGAATGTTGTTAATTGTTAGCTCTGTTAGGACAGTTGGCAAGCGGTCTGCCCGAGTATATCAAGTGAAAAGTGGTCTGAATAAATTGTTTTGGTTTTGTAGATCGCTTTCAGACTGTCCTAACAGAGCTGAGTGTTAATTAAAGTAATTTGCAAACTGCCACTTTTTTTTGTTTATGCTAGAGTGGAGATTGGTAAATTGATGATAGTGGGAAAATTGGAATAGTTTTTGTAGTTTTCAACTTGGAAAGTGGAGTAGATTATACAGGGTGTTTCAGGAGGGATGTGCAATACTTCTCAGGCTGATTCCTAACACCAAGTAGACAAAAAAGTTCCATGGGACCAACCCCCAAAAACGCTTTGTTACCGAGATAACAATGGCGGAAAATTGAGATTTTTCAAAACATATTAATCTTTCAAATTTTTCAGAGGCTTCACTCAGGTTCTAAAATAATAAATTCCTATGTAACATTGGCTGAGAAATTCAATGAAACCAGTTCCAAGTTTGTAACTTCAACGGTTATTGAGATAATTGGAAAAATATTCAAAACAACGCCATTTTTAAGGGTTATAACTAAATAAGGAATCATAAATTTGTATTTTTTATTAATGGAAGTTGAAGAGAGTCGAATTCTGAAAAGTAAGTTAAATGGCGGCGATTATGTAAATCTTACCCAGATCTCAGAAATAACCATCAAAAATCGCAAAATCGCTACTAAACACCAATTCATCACTTGTGCTATATGTTTTGTCAATTTTACGATTTTTGATCGCCATTTCTGAGATTTGGGTAAGATTTAATCATTCATTCATCATTTTAATCATAGATTTTTCAATACTAGATAATTATACATAGATAGTATTATCATGGATAATTCAACAACATTCTTTCCAAATTTTGATGAAAACCACAAATAAAGCACTGGCGGCTCGTCCCACGAAACGTATGAAGTCTCCATATCTTCTACTGTATAGCACTTCACCTTTTTCGTGGGCACGAGCCGCCAGTGTAATAAAGTTCACTATTGCTTCAAATAGACTGCAGTATTGAAGTTGAACAGCAACCATATAATACAAATATATTGAATTGTTTCTTGATTATTGTATTATTTGGTCGTTAATGTTTAGTTGAACATCTTTCCAACTGATAATAATGCCAAGTAATTTTTGCCAACTATTTCTGAGATTCACCTTACTCTGTCTGGTTCTATTATTCTAAAATAGAAATGTTTGAATAATAATAAGAAGCTTGTGTGTAATAATAATTTGTTGACAAGTACTTTATTTCGTTATATTTTAGATCAAAGTTGTGTCTATGGTATTTTATTAGAACAAAGGTATATTAATTGCGTTTGGAGAGTATACTGATTGAAACGGATAAATTTGATGAATTTTTTCTATTATTTCTTATTAAAGTACGATTAAACCTGTACTCTGTGATCAAATAAACAACACGTCCATTTTTTCATAACAGCATCTGGTTTTTATGGGAGTGCTGCAATTTTTCAATCCTAAAAAATTGCCAATTGTTTATCGGAGAACCTTGTAACAGTTAGATTCGTAACATCTGGCATTGATAAAACTGTTTTTTCAAATCTAGTTACGAAGAGTTGAGAGAAATGCGTTTGGAAGTGATTTATCGAAAGAAGACTGAGTTGTAAAAGAATCGAATAATCAATATCAGTTGATGATGAAGGCAAACTCCAAGCTGCAAACCCAGCTCAGAAAGCTATATAGGTACAATAGGTACAATTTATTATATATTTATAGGTAAAATTTAAAGCTATATAGGTACAATTTGTTTTTATATACAGTTGAACGTTTTTTCAATGCTTCAATTTATTATATTCTGATTTTTATACTTCAATATCTTGTGGAGCTACATTCAGTATCACTGGCGGCTCGTACCCACGAAGCAGGTGAAGTGCTGTACATGAAAAGATACGAGCACTTCACCTTTTTCGTGGGCACGAGCCGCCAGTGTTCAGTATTGTATCGTTGACAAAACATATCAAATACTGTTCAAAGAAGTTTTTTTTACAAAACTTTTAATATTTGATTATTTATTATCGTTCATAAGTATTAATATTAGCATGATTCCGTCTCGTTTTACTCTTGACCAGTTTCTCTACTTTGCTTGGTATTATTCTTGAAGTATACTTAAAAAATTTTAACTTCAAAATTTTTTAAAGTGAAAAGTGTCATGTAAACTTCAATCATCTTTCATTCACCATGTAAACATCATCATTCATTTTACTCGCTCAACATCACCTTTGCTTAAAATACTTGCTATCAAGTCGCAATTGTAATAATAAATGAATAAAAGCATAGTTCACGCAAGCCAATTTTGTTACAAGACACTTATTTAAATTTCATTTGAATACTCGTCAATTGTATCAGCCTTCTGATGTATAATTCTGACATGTATAATACTGTATTTTGAAAATATATACTGTTGCATTAATACTGTTACAATACTGTTATAATACTGTTACATTTTGAAATAAATACTGTTACAGTATCGGAAATGATTATTTTGAATTAGCCTACATCTCCTCATTACAATTTGAATCAATCTCACAACCTGTCTCAACCAAGTTGTACAAAAATAGCCAGATTTGTCGGATTAAAACAAAACAGGTAAGACAGGTTTTCAAAAGTCTAGGTCTTGTTCTCAAAATGAAATCAATTTAAAAGCAGGCACATTGGTTGAGATTGATGAACCAAATCGTAATCATTGAGTCGATTTTCTATGCGTTTTCTATAGCAGATTACAAATAAAGTGGCGGTCGGTGAATGTCTGTGATTGATTATCAGCTCTGTCAGGACAGTCTGACAGTGGTCTGCTAGAGGAAAACGGTTTGTTGAGGTTGCTCACGACTAGATTTACTCTTATAGACCGCTCGCCGACTGTTTTGACGGAGCTGAGTATCAATAAGAGATGTTCGTTAACCGCCACTTGAGTTGAAATCTGCTGCTGAAGCATGCTCCATAATATGCGGTGCAGCACGCAAAAGTCGACCAAATAAGGATGAAGGGAATCACTTGTTCTTGAAACAGGTTCACTCGGTACTTTTTGCGAATTAATTGAAAAACCGTTATGCAACAAAGTTGAATAAGAATGGTAGCGTTTAAGTGAAATAGTTGTAGGTTTTGGCGGAAGTGGGAAGCCCAAAAATAGTTTGTTTTACGTGGGTTACTACAGATTTGGTTACTAGGATAGCTGTCGTATCAATCAATCAATGATTAGCCAGATTTGGATTTGCTTCTAGTGTAATTGGATTTGAATGTTTGTGTAATTTGTGAATAACAGTTACATGTTTGTATTTCACCCTTGCATTTACAGTTATTTGTGTAGTACTTTTTAAATTGTTACAACTGTTGTTAAATTGTTCCAATTATTGTTTGTTATGTTGTTGAAACCATTGTTAAATAGTTATAATAATGGAATACAGTACATGATTATTGCACTGGCGGCTCGTACCCACAAAACAGTTGAAGTGATGCACGGTAAAAGATACGGGCACTTTACCTGTTTCGTGGGCACGAGCCGCCAGTGGATGATTGTCACTATTGTTAGTAGTAACAATATTTTAATGGTTAAATATTGTAAAAGAGACAATTATAATGGAAGGTGACGATAAGTTTGTCAAATTTTGAACCTCTTGATACTTTCATTTCATTCAAACAAATAGGCCTATCCTTCTCCTTTTGATGTTGTGTTTAAGTGTTGATACTCCACTGTTTATATGGTACTTCAGGAAAGTCTTTTGTGAAGTCCAAAGTCTTCATCAATATTAGTAAATGCTGTATTATAATTATAATTATATATTATGAATGTGTAATCACACATTCTTTCTACACTTTCACACTTCTTTCATGTTTCTACGAAAATCATGAAATGTGGAACAATTTCTCTATGAAAACAATCAAATATACTGAAAAATAAATACAGCAATTCACCAATACAGTACATGGATTAGTAGATTATCCGCCACTTTTTAAACCTCCTTGGGGAAATTGTTGAGTTTTTGTAAAATTCACTCAATTTTTTTCGTTTTTCAGATGCACTGGCCGACAGCAGTACATGGATCGGAGTGTCAGTGGTGGTCAGTTTGGCGTTCGTGGTCATCGGCATCCTGTTTCTCGCCGGCTGTCTTTGTTGTCGTCGCGAAACCAACGGATTCAAGGTGAGCTTACTCTCTCACTCTAATACACCTGTCTTATAACCCATACAACACTATTTGACACATGCAATATAAATAAATAAAAATAATAGAAACTAATACAGTGAGTTAAATTTCGAATGTGTTTCATACTAATACACATGCACGAAATGAGTACAGTCTGCTGTCCAAGCAAAGAAGACATTCTGGCAAGATGGGAAAATGACTCCAACTCGGTCAAATTGGTTGTAAAATGGATTAGTCTGGTTTAAAATTGTATGAAATATTTTTATCTACAATTTGAGACAAAATTTATAGTTTTCTAACCAATATTAATCGAGCTGTAGTAATTCTCCCATCTCACCAGAATGTCTTCTCTGCTTGGACAGACTGTACTGTCTGCTATGTTTGATTTTCTATGATTTTTAAAGTTTTTTTTTAACGGAATTCTAGACACTCAACATTGAAATTCTATGACACTGTCTATCCCAGTTGTACGGAAGTGCATTAAAAGAGAAGTTGATCTCTGGTTACCTACTTTGAAAATTTGAGACATTTTATGCATCTGTGGAAAAGTATGATAGGAAAGTACTGTTTGTTGAGTTCAACAAACATGAAAAAGCTCGATACAGCTAATGTAACTACATCACTTACTTATAAGATCCGATATACAACTTCAATTGGTAGGCAAAGTACAGGGTTATTATAGACATTGGGTAAAGTATGTATAATATTATTTGAGAAAACGAAGAGAATATAAAAACCACCTTATTGAGTAAAGTGTAGTTTATAACTTAGATTCAAGTTGTATAGTTGTGTCAAGAGGAGAAGAGCCTCTTGCAAGATGGGAAATTGACTCCAGCTCGGTCAATATTGGTTCAAAAATTATTGATTTGGTCTCAATTGTAGCAAAAATTCTGATCTACAATTTGAGACCAAATCAATAATTTTTGAACCAATATTGACCGAGCTGGAGTCAATTTCTCGTATTGCCAGAGGTTCTTCTCTTCTTGACACAACTATAGTAGAAGTATTTCAATGAAAGGTTGTGCTTAGCTTTGTAGGATTCTCACAGCAAAACATTAATCTAACTTGTATAAGTAATCTACTTGTTATCTTGTTGAACTTGAAATTCTCAAGTTTTACTGATAACTCTTTAATCATGATACTACGGATAATCAATAATCATGATTTTACTGAAATTGAGTACTCTGTAGGATTGGTGAACTGATTCAATTTAATAAAATATATTGAGAATTAAAAAAAATAACACCACTTGAACAAATAAGCCTCCTCAATGTTGTATTCTTGATTCAATGTTCATAAATGTTTTACAGGTATAGTTACTATAGTCTATCCAAGCTAAGAAGACCCTCTGGCAAGATGGGAAAACGACTTCAGCTCAGTCAATATTGGTTCGAAAAAATATCGATTTAGTCTCAAATTGTTGATCAAAATGTTTTCTACAATTTAAGACTAAGTTTATAACTTTTGAACCAATATTGAACGAGCTTGAGTCA
>CM029554.1:31051398-31086398 GCA_017141385.1 Sogatella furcifera | reverse complement strand
TTCTTCTTCTTCTTCTTCTTCTTCTTCTTCTTCTTCTTTTTCCTCTTTTCTTCTTCTTCTTCTTCTTCTTCTTCTTCTTCTTCTTCTTCTTCTTCTTCTTTTCTTCTTCTTCTTCTTCTTCTTCTTTTCTTTTTCTTCTTCTTCTCCTTTAACTTCCCGGCCTGTTCTTGGCTAGGAACAAAGTGAAGTATATCCTTTCTATTTACTTCTCTCTTCCTTATTTAGGTTTTTTTCTCTTCTTCTTCTTCTTCTTCTTTTCTTCTCTTTCATCTCTCCTCGACTCTTTCTTTCTCTCTCTTTTTCTCTTTTTTTGTTCTTCTTTCACTTTCTCATCTTTCCCTCGATATCTCTCTTCTTCTTTTTTCTTGTTGATTTACTTTCTCCTACCTTCTCAAAATTTAAATTTTTATCCTTTATGATGATGATTATTATTATTATTATCATCATGTTTTATTGATATTGTTATAATATTGTGGTGATGTATGTTTATGGGCATAGTAAAGGATAAGAATGATAATGTTAAAAGTGATCATAATGTTGATGAAATGAAAGATAAAGAAAAAGAAGAAGTAGAACACGAAGAAGCAGTTGTTGGTGATTGGTGAAAAAATCAGGATTACAATAATAAATTGAAGATGAAGATGCTCTACTGGTTTCCGCTGTATTATATACTGGTTCAACTCTCATAATAGTATTGGTCTGTCCAAGCTAAGAAAACACTCTGGCAAGATGGGAAAATGACTCCAGCTCGGTCAATATTGCTCCAAAAATTATTAACTTGGTCTCAAATTGTAGAGCAGAATGTTTTCTACAACTTAAAATCGAATTTTTAATTTTTGAACCAATCTTGACCGAGCTGGAGTCATATCCCCATCTTGCCAGAATGTCTTCTTTGCTTGGACAGACTATATCATCTCTTCGCGGTTATTTGGGCGCAGTGATGCTGCTGTGAATAACAGTGAATCAGATATCCGTTATTTATACCTCAATATATCTATATAGATTGTGTGTTGAAAAATACAAATAACTACTATACATGGCGTCAATTCTATCGTGCTAGCTTCCTGTAAATCTGAATTTCCTGCATACGGTAAATATCACAGTGACTATATAAGATTATTTTTATACTATATAAGTTGGTCAATATAGTGAATATTACTATTATCACTTATAGCACTATATGACTATGATATCATTATATGTCCAGTTTCTATAACTATATCCAAATTTTTCTAGTTCAATCACAAATAAGGCATTATTATTTGAACGGTTGATAGATAAAATTGAATAAATCAAATGACTTACCCTTTATAAACTCAAAAAGTATTATTTTTACACAAAATTATAATACCATTTCATAAAGGGTATTTGATTTATTTAATTTTATCTATCAATTATTTTAAATAGACCAAAGTTTAAAGTTTAATTTTCAAATAATTGGACAGTCTTTAGAGAGAGACAGTCTAATAGCTTCATAGAGATATATGTCGGCCATATTTTCGTTTATATTTTTCGCATATGTCACGAACGTAGCAGAGTGTCATATATCTATTTTTTGTTCGGGTTCGAGCTGAAAAAGATGGATTGTCGGTGAAATATTGCTGTAGGAGTGATTAATGTGTGTTGAAACTGTAGGATCGTAGAATTTATGGAATTTGGAGTAAGGTTGATGAGTTGTAACCCTGAAGTTGTCAATAATTCGGTTTTGCTTTGAGATTTGGGGCGCGTATTTTGGAAATTCAGAACCTCTGTGAATCCATAAAAAAATTTGATTGTTTGAGCTGACACTATGTGAAACATTTCCTGGTGTTGGTCCCAATTATAAATACAAAACTCTAAATTTAAAAATTTCAATAAAATTCGACTTCAAAGTAGTCGACCTAAGACAATTTGGTACAGACAGTTGGTTATATCTTTTGCTTGAATGGCGCAAATTGTGAAGATTTAGTTATAAAATAAACATAAAGAGGCCTACTTTCAATCGTAGGCACTTCCTGGATTCTTTTCAAAGCATTTTAGTAATCCGGCATTTCTTGTTGGAAACTATTTCAAGTGCATTCCTAACATTAACGTGAATGCTCTCTAGAATGTTTATGGGACATGTGACAAGTTTTACTAGTTGGCGGCTTTCTCTCTCATTATTCTCATTAACTTTCGTTGCGAAGAGAGAGAAGATGAAAAAGAAGAAGTAGAAGAAGAAATAAGAAGAAGGAGAGGAGGAAGGAAGAGGAGGAGAAGAAGAGGAAGAAGAAGAAGATTGATTGATTGATTGTTTATTTGATGTGCTAGGTCTGAGGAGACCCATTGCACAATAGAAAAATGAAAATACAGAGAACATGATACAATAGAAATACAATAGAAAAAACAAAATGAAAAGTAAAATAAATTAGTGATACATTATTAAAAAATAATTTGATACTTAAATAATTAATAGAACGTTCTTACTACACTCTAAAGATAATGATAGCAATAAAATTGCGTTAAGTGAAGTGAAAAGGAAAGTAATGAAAAAAACAAAGGAAGAAAGAAATTATAGAAAATAAAGAAAGAAGGGGGTTGAAAAGAAGAAATTTCCCAAAAGCACAAAAAATAATTGAAGAAGAAGAAGAAGAAGAAGAAGAAGAAGGGAAGAAGAAGAAGAAGAGAAAGAAGAAGAAGAAGAAGGAGGAAGAGAAGAGAGGAAGAAGAGAAGAAGAAGAAGAAGAAGGAGAAGAAGAAGAAGTAAAAGAAGAGGAAGAAGAAGAAGAGATAAAGTAATAGCTAAAGTAAAGTATAGCTAAGTAAGGTAAGAACTAGTAAAGTGAGAACTATTAAAGTAAGAACTAGTAAAGTACAGTGAATAGAGTCTACTTTTCATTTCAAATACAGATACAGTAAAGTGCATTGTATATATTGTATAATACACAAACTTTCTCAAAGGAAATCTGTCAAACGTCTCAGTATGATTCATTATACCAAATTCTGAAAAGAGTTCTATTTGATATTATACTCTGGCCAAGCAAAGAAGAGCCTCTGGCAAGATGAGAAAATGACTCCAGCTCGGTCAATATCTGTTCAAAAATTATTGATTTGGTCTCAATTTTTGGAAATATTTTGATCTACAATTTGAGACCAAATCAATAATTTTTGAACGAATATGACCGAGCTAGAGTCATTTTCTCATCTTGCCAGAGGCTCTTCTTTGCTTGGCCAGACTATACCAATGGACATAACGTCTTAGTGTGAATCATTAGTATGAATCAAATTCTGAAAATATTTATATTTAACATACCCAATGGAACTCTACATATTTTGGTATAATGAATCATACTGATAAGTTTTTCGAATTAAACATGAAACACTGTATAATTGTAAATTTAATTTTTTTTTATTGTGAAGTGTTTAAACTTCAAAGAATTGGATTTGAACAGTACAAGGCCTAATATGAGGAGGCAGAAAAAACGATAACTTGTAGATGAATTATTATCAAAAATGAAAATAATTATAAAAACATGAATCAGCAGAAGAATCATGCACTAGATCGAAAAGGGAGTGAAGAAAGGCTAGAAAAAGGAAAAAGTGGAACAGATTAGAGAGAATGACAACCGTAGCGAGCAAGAGATGTGAAAAGTGTGAGAAGAGGGCTGAAGAAGAGGACAAAAGAAGAAGAAAACGAAGGAAAGGAAGAAAAAGGAGAAGAAAGAAGGAGGAGAAGAAGAAGAGGAAGAAGAAGAAGAAGAAGAAGAAGAAGAAGAAGAAGAAGAAGAAGAAGAACAAGAAGAAGAAGAGGACAAAGAAAAGGATAAAAATGGCGAAGAGGCGAATACCTTCACGCTTTCCACAGCCGAAATCCTCGGCCTTTATTAAAACAGCATCTTCTTTGCATAGGTGCTCCTGAGACCCCCCTCCCCTCTTCATCTTGTCCCCTCCACAACAAAGTGCTGACTTATTTATCACCTAATAAGGCTTTGCTCTCATGCAATACCACCTAAATAAAGTCTGTCCAGTCAAAGAAGACATTCTAGCAAGATGAGGAAAATGACTCCAGCTCGGCCAATATTGGTTAAAAAGTTATCAATTGGATAGCCAATTGTAGAGCAGAATGTTTTCTACAATTTGAGATCGAATTTCGAATTTTTGAATGAATATTGACCGAGCTGGAGTCATCTTCCCATCTTGCCAGACTGTCTTCTTTGCTTGGACAGACTATATGCCATGTTAGTGATAATAATTTTGGTGGTAGGAATTTCACGTGTATCCTAAACTGTACCATAAATACCTGGGATGAAATTAATTGTTTCAAATTTCCTGTGAGAACAAATTTGGGTGACATGAATGAATTTACAAATTTTAGAATGGAATAATTTATTATTAAATTTAGTTCACAAATTTTAGGGAGAAATGATCAATTACTACTTTAGGATAATATTCTTTCTTTCTTTCTTTCTTTACAATTGCGACTTGGTTTTCAATATTTTAAGCAAAGGATGAATGAGTGATGATGAATGATGATGATGAAGGTTTAAGATGTAGGTTATATGTCTATCCACAATGTCCACTTTCACTATGCTCACAAATTTCAACTCACAAGAATAATAAAACCATGATTTATCAATTTACAATTTTAATTTTGAAAGGTTGGTAAAATGATTCAAAAAAAGCAAAATATCTAAAATGATTTTAAATTATCAATTCTCACTTGAAATTTCAAAGCCAAAAAATAGTTAACAAACTTCAATGATCGTTACTAAGCATTCTTGATGACTAACAACTTTTTTTGAACTGTAGTTTTTCAAAACATAGTTTGACAGGAATGGATTGGAATATTTTAGAGTGGAATAATAAATTATTGTAAAGGCAATACACGACGGAGTATTGATAGGCAGAAGCAGTGAATATCTCCTTATATTCACTGGCAGTACAATAAATTATAGACTCGTCAATCATGTATCTCGTTTATTTGTTGAAGTTGTAATAAAATTATGTGAACGCGCCTTTAGTAGTTTATGAAAACAAATGCTAATGAGAAAATATTGTAGGCTATTTGATTTTCTCAAGTTAGGAGTATACAATTCTGTGAGCTACTGTAAAGTGAAATAATGCTAATAAGTAAGTATTGTAGCCTATCTAATAATTTTTCCACGTTTGGAGTACTCTGGGAGCTACTGTACAGTACATTGCACATACTTGGTTCAATAAGCATAGTCTTGACGAGCAAAGGAGACATTCTGGCAAGATGGAAGAATGACTCCAGCTCGATCAATATTGGTTCGAACATTATAAATTCGGTCTCACATTGTAGAGCAGAATGTTGTCTTGAATATGAGTCAGAATTTCAGATTTTTGAACCAATATTGACAGAGCTGGAGTCATTTTCCCATCTTGCCAGAATGTCTTCTTTGCTTCACTATACTATACCGTATGTGACTTGAAAGTGTTTGGGAAATTAAGTTCCACCGGAAGTACGTTATCGATGTGTACTTGCACGTGACAAGCCTAAGTTCAGGATGCTTGGGAGGAAGTTATGGGACTTGAAAAGTATGGTGGAGGTGCATTAGTTTACGGAATAATAGACAAACTTTCTAAAAAAGTCGTAAATGTTTTTAGGTTTCCCATGTAAGTTGTAACACTAAATTCAGCGTCGTTCACAATTCACATGTCTCAATACCATTCATCGTCTGTGTACCGTCATGATAGGAATTGATTTCTAATACATGTAAATACAGCTCCAGTAGAGAATAGTATTAGTCAAGTGTTTCACATGAAAAGTCAGATATTATTTCATTCAACATCTCTTATTAATTCTATGCTTCTTTCTAAGACTTTACTCTGTCCAAGCAAAGTAGACATTCTGGCAATGTAGGAAAATAACTCCAGCTCGATCAATATTGGTTCAAAAATTATAAATTTGGTCTGAAATTGTAGGAAACATTCTGATCTACAATTCGAGACCAAATTAATAATCTCTTAACTAATACTGACCGAGCTGGAGTAAATTTCCCTATTTTTGCAGATTGTCTTCTTAGCTTGAACAGACTACTGTATATCTATATGGTACACAGGCGGCTCGTGCCCACGAATCAGGTGAAGTGCTGTACAGTAGAAGATATGGGTACTTCACCTGTTTCGCGGGAACGAGCCGCCAGTGATATGGTATCGGTTTCTAATGAATTTTGAATTGAAATGAATTTTTTCTATTGAATTTAACCATCCTCTTGCGATGTTTCTATAGTCTGTACAAGCAAAGATGACATTCCGGCAACTGGTAAGATCGGAAAATGACTCCAGCTCGGTCAATAATGGTTTTAAACAAAGAAGACATTCTGGCAAGATGGAGAAATAATATCGACTCGTCAATATTGTTTCAAAATTATCGATTTGGTCTCAAATTTTAGAAAATATTCTACTCTACAATTTTTGAACCAGTATCGATCGAGTCTGAGTTATCTCCCTATCTTGCCAGAATGTCTTCTTTGTTCGACCAGTCTATAAATAGCCAATAGTCTGTCCAAGCAAAGAAGAGCCTATGGCTAGGTGAGAAAAAGACTCCAGCTAGGTCGATATTGGTTCAAAAAATATCGATTCGGTCTCAATCGTAGGAAACATTCTGATCTACAATTTGAGAACAAATCAATATTTCTTAGACCAATATTGATCGAGCTGGAGTAATTTTCTCATCTTGCCAGAGGCTCTTCTTTGCTTGGACCGACTATTGCTGTGATTATTGACAAGCCCAATGAAATCGAAATAAATTGTACAACAAATTAATTCAGTGTTCATCAGTGGATTTTCACTGGTAAATCAGAGGTACCTGACCTAACCTAACAAGTGGAGGTTTGACAGCAGAGACAGAGGGAAAGTGGTGACCTAATTCAGGTGACGGGGAGGTTGTAAAAAGTCAACGAATTTCCTTCCACTTATGAATTATTCAGTTAGGTGAGTTATTCCGCAGCGGCAAGGGCTGGTCACACAGTCACACACCTCATTCGTGGCTGGCCATGACATGCTCATAGAATAGCGGACTAGAGGAGGAGGAGGAAGAGAAGAAGATAAGAGGAAAAAGAGGGGAAAATGTAATGAAATTTAGAAGAAAAATAGGTGGTAGAAGGTGAAAGAAAAGGTAGATAAAGGAAGAGAAAGAAAGGGAAAGAAGAAGGGAAAGAGGGCGATGAAGATAAGGAAGAAGAAGAAGAAGAAAAAGAAGAAGGAAAAGGGAGGTGACGGGGAAGAGGAAGAGGAGGAAGTAGAAGAAAAATAAGATGAATAAGAATAGGTAGAATAAGAAGAAGAAGAAAAAGGGGAAGATATGGAAGAAGTGAAAGATCTTCCACTTGGAAGAAGAATAAGAAGATAAAAATAAGAAGAAGAAGATAAGAAGGAAAAAAGAGAGGAAGAAAGAGAAGGAGGAGGAGGAGGAGGAGAAGAAGAAGAAGAAGAAGAAGAAGAAGAAGAAGAAGAAGAAGAAGAAGAAGAAGAAGAAGAAGAAGAAGAAGGAAAAAGAAGAAGATTGAAGAAGGAAAAGAAGATTGAAGAATAAGAAGAAGAAGAAGAAGAGAAAGAAGAGGATTGAAGAATAACAGTATAGATTGAGAATTTAGGAGATAAAAAACCAAATTTAAACTATGAATCAATTTAGTATACTTTTTTTAATTTCTATTTTTCAAAAACAATTTTTTTGGTTGAAATTGTAATAAAGTAATATAATGAGTATTTTTTGTTTAGTTGATGTGAAGTGACTAGATAAGTGAACTAACTTGACCCGCTACAATTTAGTTCACTTGAAGACAACATCAAATAAAAGAACAAAGTGGACCAACCTAGTGCATGTAAAGAATAAGAAACAGGAGTACCCTTTTCTGTGTAGTTAGTATGTTAGTTGGAGATCTCCTGACAAGAGCTGCTGCATGCCTTAATTGGAGGAGATGTCTCTTCTCTTACAACTCACTCTTCATCCACTACATCGTCTTTACTTCTTCTTTTTCTTCTCCTTCTTCTTCTTCTTCTTCTTCTTCTTCTTCTTCTCCCTCCTCCTCCTCCTCCTCCTTCTTCTTCTTCTTCTTCTTCTTCTCCTCTTCCCTTTCTTCTTCTTCTTTTTTTCTTCTTCTTCATTTTATTCTTATCTGCTACTTTCCCCACTTCTTCCCCGCAATAGAATCTGCTCCTTGAACTTCCAGGCCATAAAATTATTCGCAAAATTGGGCGCGAATAGCATTGCCACCACTAAACTTCTCTTTAGCATTCTTCCCGATTCCACTTCATTTATTACTGACAGCGCAACGTTTTCAATTTGCTACATCTCGCTTTTACTCTCCGTTTGACGGTGTCAGCAAATTTTGGATTTGTTTCTTGCGCCTTTTTCCCAACTCTGAAACTCTGTCTGTCTCTCTTTCACATATAGTCCGTTCAAGCAAAGAAGAGCCTCTGGCAAGATGAGAAGTTGAATCCAGCTCGGCCAATATTGGTTCGAAAATTATTGATTTGGCCTGAATCGTAGGAAACATTCTGATCTACAATTTGAGACCAGATCAATATTTTTTGAACCTATATTGACCGAGCTGGGGTCATTTTCTCATCTTGCCAGAGGCTCTTCTTTATTTGGACACGGACTATACTCGTGATTTCACTTTCTTCTCAACTCTATATTTAGGTTCTTCTTTTAGTCCTTCTTCCCAACTTTGTCTTAGTCTTTCAAATATCTATCTCTCCTCTCTATAATCTGGCTGCTATTTTCTTCCCATCTCTATATTTTAGTCTCTTTTCGGTTAATTTTAAGTTTCTGCAATCTTTCACTGTGCTTCCACCCCTCATCAACCCTTCTTTTTCTCCTACTCCGCACTCTTCTTGCATTCCTTTCTTTTCCTCTCCATTCTCTCATTCTAGTATTCCTTTACTCCTCGTCCTCCTCCTCCTCCTCTGTTTGATTTTTTCCACTCTTTCCTCCATTCTTCTTCAGTTCCTTGTTCTCTTCCTGTTCATAGACTTTTCCTTTTCTATTGTACTGGGTATTGGTCTCTCGGTAAGGGTAATGATAAGCCACGAACACTGTAGACGGCTCTTGGATGGGTGACCGGTATTTGGCCAAGTACACATTGGCGAGGTGGAACTAGCCGTAAGGGCCTCCCTACCATTCAAAGCTATAAGAATTTTTTTTTATTCCTATTCTATTTCAATTACTACTCCCCTACGTTCTTCATAATATTCTCGATTTTGCTTTCACACATTTTCAATGCTCCCAATTGTTTTCTCCCTCTTCTTCTTCTTCTTCTCCTCTCTCTTTTTCCACTTTTTCCTTCCCACTTGTCTTCTTCATCACATTATTCTCTCATCCTTCCTTTTCTTCCCGTCTCTCTTATCTCTACTCTTTCTCATCAGCTTCTCCCCTATCTTAGCTATCCATCCTCTCCTCCCTTTCCAATCTTATTGTATCTTCCAATTCCTCTTCCCTTATTTCCAGTTGCCATTTCATTTTCTTCACCACCAACGTCCTTTCATCGATTTCCCTTTACACAAAGTTCGCTATTGAGAGTGTTTTTTGTCCCCTGTTCACTTTTTCACCCACCTCTGTCTTCTCTTTGATCACCCCAAGTATATACAGCACTCAGATCATATACCGAACCGAAAATATATACCAAAATCAACCACTGAAGTGTTTATTATTTTTTTACCTTACTGAAATTATATACTCAAGTTATTTACTGATGTACACAATACATTATGTACTGCACTGAACATATATACTCAAATTATTTACTCATGTACACAGTTATGTACTGCTTTGAAATTATATACTCAAGTTATTTACTTATGTACACAATTATGTACTGTTCTAAAATTATATACTGAAGTATATACTGTAAGTTGCACTGCACTTTACGTACATCAACTTTGCTCAACGAGGCTTCGTGTCGTTTTTCTTGTTTTATCGTAGTTTTTCCATAGCCGACCCCCTCTTCCCCTTCCCATTCATCCCTTTTTCATTTTTTCCATGGAAGTTCCCCCTTTTGACACGTTTTCACTGAAGAGGTTCGTATAATATGTCCAAGCGAAGAAGACATTCTGGCAAGATGGGAAAATAACTCTAATTTAATCAATATTGGTTCAAAAATTATTAATTTTGTATCAAATTGTAGATCAGAATGTTTTTTACAATTTAAGTACAAATATATAATATTTGAACCAATATTGACCGAGCTAGAGTCATTTTCCCATCTTGTCAGAGTGTCTTCTTTGCTTGGACAGACTATATACAGTGAAGGGGCTTTGATTTTCTCAAGTGGTCTCTTCTCTATTGAAAGATGAGCATTCACGCTGTCAGCTTGTGCTTAGCATTTATGAGGTGCTGTTTGGAGTTTTCGTGGATTTTTATTGGATGTGAACTTTACGTCTGAATTCAGATTTCACTTAGAAATTAATTCTTTGTGGATTTGAAGTTTTAGAATGCCATGCCAAATTGGTCCAATCTTGCCGTAGATAGAGGTTTGAAAATTTAGCATTTCCAAAATCCTCATTGATCATCATACTTTTTACACGTGTCAATGTGATGATTATTATTTTTCCAATACTAACATGTTCTCAGCAGTGTTACCTATTGTCGTACCCCAGGTAAAGTCTGTCCAAGCAAAGAAGAGCCTCTGACAAGATGTGAAAATGACTCCAGCTTGGTCAATATTTGTTCAAGATTAAAAATGTGGCCTTAACAGTAGATCAAATTGTTTCCAACAATTGAGATCAAATTGATCATTTTTGAACCAATATTGGCCGAACTTGAGTCATTCTCCCATCTTGCCAGAGGGTCTTCTTTGCTTGGACAGACTATAACAATGGAGATCATTCTAGTTTATTAGATGTTACATTCCTTCGTATTATCATGTCATCCTAATTGTTAATAGTCAATGATACAAAAAACTTTCAACTTCAAGATGATTTTTTTCTCTAGCTATTCAAGGATATACTTGAATAGCATTCTGAATACCCGTTTTATGTATGATTTTTCATTTAAAATTATCTTCAAAAGATCAGTAATCAATGTGTTTTAGGATGGAAAATTGAAAATTGAAAATTTTTCTTTCAAGTTGAGTTTTTTGAAGCAGTAGTAGTCTTCTGCATGTAAATGAATGTTTTCTCTTCTAGTATAAACCTGGTTTTAACCATAGTTTCGTATTAAACCACTGTTGGCACTGGCGGCTCGTACCCACGAAACAGGTGAAGCGCTTTACAGTAAAAGATACCGGCACTTCACCTATTTCGTGGGCACGAGCCGCCAACGCTGTTGGTACGAAGCAAGCTCATTTTTTTTTCTAATCACGTTCAAACTCATATTTCAACCAAAATCAACTCAAATGTTTCAAAGATTGAATTACATTGTTCATCGTGCTTCAGTGTTAGTCCTCCTCTGACCTGTATTACAGGTCTTTTAAAGTTATTTGAAACAAACACCAGATTTGGTTTACTGTGGTTCACTAAAACATTGAAAATACTGGACTTGGGATTCAATTAAAAAGTGAAATGGCGGAGTTTCAAAATTTTGGACCAAGTCACGTTTTCAAAAAGCAACTACCGTAATAATTCAATTATTGCTTACAATCGAGAGTGGTGTCAATCTGAATCCGAAATTTGTACTGTCCTCTGATAATTGAACAACAGAGAGGTTCAATTCGATTGTAATTGCTTGTATGCAATTGGATGTCGTTCGAACCGTGTTAGATTGAGTTAGCTACCAGTTTTCGGGGATATATTGCAAAAAGTTTTTTCAGAGTTTTTTTTCGAATTCGCCAGGGTTGGAATCTAAGCTAAATGAGAATTCGATTGGAAGAGACAATTATTTACTTTACATTAACGAATATACTTTGGAAAATACATGGGTTTCAATTTTAGATCATTTTAATGATTGAAGCCAGTAGGAAGTACTGAACCCAGTAGAGTTTGAGGATAATCGATAGTAAGCGAGACTCTGAACAGATTTTCTAAACAAAATGGATTCGGAACAAAATGAAGCGCGAGAGTCAAAATATTTATTCCAATTAGAACAACTACTGGCATATTGAACAGGCCTATGACGTAGTTGACTTCCTATTGGACGAGAGTGAGTTGCCTTGCTTTCTCGTTTGCTATTGGTCGAGTGGGATTGGTCACGCCTTCTCTTCAGCTATTGGTCGGTGCAAGCTAGTAGAGTGGGACTGGAAACAGACTGCGATTGAGAAGCAAAATGGCTGCCGAGCTTGTTCATCATTTTGAATCGTCATATCTAATTGAATTCGTCATTGAAACTCAACTCTTTTATTTGGTCGTTATTTGGTCGATTATTATAAGTAGATTTTTTGCTTTGTATCAATGGAAAATAAATGTAAATTAGAAAATAGAATTTATAGTCTTGCTTCATTGTTTTATATATTTATATTTTTCGTATCATTTCATAGTTTTGTAAAAACAAACCGAGAGATGGAAGCTTAAAATTGTAGGCCTATGTACCAGGGTGGATAAAAAGAGTATTGAGAAAGCAAAATCATCAAAAATAGACAACCAATCGGGGGATAGAGATCGAGAAAAATATTGGAAAATGATGTGAGAGTCTGTATAGTCTGTCCAAGCAAAGAAGACATTCATGTAAGATAGGAAAATTACTCCAGCTCGTCCAATATTGATTCGAAAATTATGAATTTGGTCTTGAATTGTAGGAAACATTCTGATATACAATTTGAGTTCAAATTTCCAATTTTTGAACCAATATTGACTGTGCTAGAGTCATTTTCCTATCTTGTCAGAATGTCTTCTTTGCTTGTACAGACTATATCGTGTTAATAATAATTCGATTTCTGAACAGCAGATAACGATGTTGTAGAATGGTCGATTATTGCTTGCTTCATAGCGTGCAACCAATGCTTCAACATAGAATGAAGCATGCTGTGACGCACACAATAATCGACCAAGTTAAATCCAGCCAAGTTGGCGGATGGAATATGGCTATTATTAATACTCAACTCTGTCAGCACAGTCGTTGTGCTGTCTGCGAGAGCTTAATGAGTCGTGAATTAGCTCTGCTAAACCGTTTCGCTCTCGGTGACCGCTTCCAGACATTCTAACAGTGCTTAGCATTGATAACAGACATTTTCCATGCGCCTTTCTAGATGGAGTGTTGTATATTGTAACTCCATTGAGACGTGTGTTAGCGGTCTAGGGTTTCGGTAGGCCCCAGGCCATGCATGCTATTGTCTGGTCAAGCCAAGAAGACGTTCTGGCAAGATGGGAAAATGACTCCAGCTCAATATTGGTTCAAATATTGGAAATTTGGTCTCAAATTGTAGAAAACATTTTGCTCTACAATTTTAGATCAAATTGATGATTCTTGTACCAATATTGACCGAGCTGGAGTCATTTTTCCATCTTGCCTGCATGTCTTCTCCGCTCGACCTGGCTATACCCCGGTTCAATTAGATTTGTTCTCTCTGTGTATTGCTGTTACTACCTTGCAAAAACTCGTGATTGGGGTGAGTAATACACAAGGTTAGTATAGGCTATATAATATGAACCTTGATTAATACACAGTAAAGTTCAAGCAAGCTGTTAAGATACGCGGCACAATACATTTCATACACAGCATGTATACACTGTATTAATACAGCGTGCGTGAACTGTACCAATGAATACTGTATAAATATATTTGTATTCTTATAGTATTCGTTGACTATAGACATGTGAAACAGAAACGCAGGGAACATGTGGATATGAGGATGGATGAATTAATGAAATGTACAATATTGAACACGTTTTATACGCCCTTATACAGTGTGGTTTCAAGTACTTGTTCGGCAGAGCAATTAAGCTTGTAAATTTGGTTGAGGTACAGATGTGTTTCATTGTATTATGTGTAAATGGGTTTGGTTTATTATGAGTAGATTTCGTTGTTATTGGCTAGATTTACAGGGACCAAGAGTTCTATTAGGCAGAGTTGAAGATTAGTAGAACAATTTTGTTTTTTTTGTGATCTCTGCCTATGAATGATTGTAAAAAACAGGAATTTTCTGTTTGAATCGTGTATAAACAGGAATCAATTACAAATCATCATGCATGTTCCGAGAAATATGACTAAGTACAATACATGACGTTTCATTCATGATACATTATCTACTAATTCGATAGTTGCATTTGATACAAATATCACCTTGTGTATCTTGAAAGTAAATTGAACCCTGAGCTTGATCATATCATATTCCAAACATTCAGTGTGTCATTCGATGACAGTTCAATGACATTCAGCTGATTGATGACTGAGTGGGTTTCATGCTTCAAGTGAAAAATGACAAGATAAAGTCTGTCCAAGCAAACAAGACATTCTGGCAAGATGAAAATGATTTGGACAATATTGGTTCAAGTTTTATAAGTTGGGTCACAAATTGTAGAAAATATTCTAATCTACAATTTGAGATCGAATTTTTAATTTTTGAACCAATATTGGTTGAGCTGAAGTCATTTTCCCATCTTGCCAGAATGTCTTCTTCGCTTGGAGAGACTATACAGGCATGAAGGTTATATTAGTGATGACACTTGATCCCAGCTGTTTGATGTTTGACCTCTGGGTTCATCAAGGTCATGAATGCATAATTTGTGAGTCGGATCGGTTGGTTGGTAATTTATTTATTGTTTGATTTTTTTTGGAAGAATTAAATAAGATAATTTCTTGTAAATTTAAAAGTCGATGAAAATATAAAATGTCGATTTTTCACTTAGTTGATAAGGGATCTTATACATTTCAAATCTTTTAAACATTAAGTTTTCGTGGATAATTTCAAGAAATACCACAATTTCCTATCGAAGATAATTAATTATTGAGGTTATTTTGCCGGTGGAACATCCTTTTAGGACTCCCCACCAAATGTGGCATACGCTAATAATAATAATAATAGGGATATGTTATACATTATTGGGGTTTGTCGTGCCGAAGAAAATTAAAAATGTTAGATTGATATGAATGGCAGGGTAAGAATCCTACATTAAAATTACACATTTTTGACAAAAATTGGTAATTTTTCCAACTAAATCCTTTGATATACAAGTTTTAAGGAGCTTTCTTTTCACTTGAAAGAAGTGTTTTTTACTTTTAAGGGGTTTTCATACATACGTGTGGATGTTTACTACAGCAGTATTGATCATCCTGCATGCATCACAAATAGTGAAGATAATTGAGATTCATGTTTCCCCTCAGCATCCCCAACATACGGCTTGCATGAAAACTACCCTAAATAAACAGTGCAACCCTCAAGTGAGATGTCACCCTTAAAACAAGGAAAGGGTGGTGCACACCCTCATTTGGATAATTGAAGGAGATGTGTGGAGGAGAAGAAGAAGAAGAAGAAAAAGAACAAGGAGGAAGAGGAGTAGAAATAGAAAGGGAAAAATAATAAAAAGAAGAAGGAAAAGATAAAGGCGAAAATGAAGATGAAAATGAAACAGCTGCCATACTACACAAAGTATTGAAATGATTGGATTGTGTATTGTGTGAAGGATAGGAGAAGAAGGAGAGGAAGAAGGAGGAGGAAGAAGAAGAAGAAGAAGAAGAAGAAGAAGAAGAAGAAGAAGAAGAAGAAGAAGAAGAAGAAGAAGAAGAAGAAGAAGAAGAAGAAGAAGAAGAAGAAGAAGAAGAGGAAGAAGAAGAAGAAGAAGAAGAGGAAGAGAAAAGAAGAGGAAGAAGAAGAAGAAGAAGAAGAAGAAGAAGAAGAAGAAGAAGAAGAAGAAGAGGAAGAAGAAGAAGAAGAGGAAGAAGAAGAAGAAGAAGAAGGTGAAGAGGAAGAGAAATAGAAAGAGAAAGAGAAAGAGAAAAAGAAAGAGAAAGAGAAAGAGAAAGAGAAAGAGAAAGAGAAAGAGAAAGAAGAAAGAGAAAGAAACAGAAAGAGAAAGAAAGACAAAGAGAAATGAGATTGTGAAAGAAAAGAAAAGAAAGAGAAAGGGAATGAGAAAGGAAGTGAATGATGAATAATGTAGAAGGAAAAGAAGAAGTTGGAAGAAGAATAAGACAAACGAAGGAGTCATTCTTCATTGTTCTCATTGTATTACAAAGAAATCTAAATTATAAGTAATTTGAAAATGAGATGGAAAGATTGAGGAATTTGTGGAAATAGGGGAAAGGAAGTGAAGATTAGAAGAAGATTGAAAATCTATGAAATCGAAATCGAGGATATTAAGAATGGAGGAACAAACATTTAGGAAGAGTATGAAGGAAAAGGAAGATGAAAAGGAAAAGATAACCAGAAAACAACAAAAATATTAGAGAAGAAAGGAGAGGAGGAAGAGGAATACTGTACTAGTAAGAGTTGTACTGTACTAGAAGAAGAAGAAGAAGAAGAAAAAGAAAAGAAGATGAAGAAGAAGGAGGAGGAAGAAGAAGAAGAAAGAAGAAGAAGAAGAAGAAAGACAGAAGAAGAAGACAAAGAAGAAGAAGAAGAAGAAGAAGAAGAAGAAGCAGAAGAGGATGAGGATGATGTTGATGATGATGACATGATGATGGATTAAAGAGGGTGGTGGAAGAAGATGAAAAAGTAGGAGGAGGAGAAAGAAGGAGAAATAAGGACAAAGTAGAAGAAGAATAAGAAGAAAAAAGAAGAAGAAAGAAGAAGAAGAGAAGAAGAAGAAGAAGGAGGAAGAAGAAAAAGAAGAAAAAAGAAGAAGAATGAAGAAGAAGAGAAGAAGAAAGAAGATGAGAAGAAGAAGAAGAAGACAATTGAGTTGAAAATTGAATTAAACCTGTGTGAAGAACTTGTAAAAAAGATGGAGATTGAGAAATGAAACTTCAAGAAGAAGACTACGAAGAAGAAGAAAAATATGGTGAAGAAGAGGAAAAAGAAGAAAACGATGAAGAAGAAGGAGGAGGAGAACTTGGAAGAAGATGTTGATAAAGAAGGGATTGGCAGCAGCAGTATTCCCTGATTGTATAGTGCAGGGTTTGTGCATGCAGGCCTTTGTCTGTATAAAGACTAATTAGCCCAACAGATGACTCCCTTGCAGGATGACAAAAAGGGCCTTGAAAACTTACTTGGCTTGGCTTGGCTTCTAGCACCTCTACCTCAATAATTAGAACAGATGATTCATTATAGTCTCTGTCCAAGCAAAGAAGACCCTCTGACAAGATGGGAGAATGACTCGAGCTTGGTCAATATTGGTTCAAAAGTTATCAATTTGATCTCAAATTGTAGGAAACAATTTGATCTACCATTAAGACCACATTTACAATTTTTTTACAAATATTGACTAAGCTTCAGTCATTTTCACATCTTGTCAGAGGTTCTTCTTTGCTTGAACAGACTAACTTTCAATTACAAAGCAATTCACTAGTTGAAATTGAAGTTGGTAGTTGAGTTTCATCATGAAATAGTGGAAAACTAGATCTATTAACTATAAATTAACATAGTTCGGTTTGAGCTCAAGTATTGGAATTTTGAACTTGGAATGAGTAAAGTTCTTGTGGATAGAGTTCATGGTCGTTGTCAGGGCAATAGTTTGACAATTCTTTTGTATTGAGGTCCCAATTAGGACAGAGTGGTCCTCGAAATTTGATTTCATATTTTTATATAGTTGTATTCATATTTATTAATTTGATCTACATGTTTTTTTATCAAAGAATTTTTTTAAAATCAATAGAAATAATTTATCCATTATTTTAAGTTGAATTAAATGTTATCTTCTGAGGGCGGCAAAGATTAATTGTATTATAGTGCAACAAATGGTTGAACTATTTGAGAACTATGGTGCAAACTAAGTTCATTAGCTGCACTTGTATTTGTTTTTTTTTCAATTCTCTTTCTCTTCTAATTTTTCTTGACTCCCTTCTACATTTACAGCGTATGGGTTTACAGGGTAGGGTTTTTTAATTATTTCACAAATTTTATAAATCTTCACTCAATTTGAAACTGGATTGATACGTCTGCTATGGTTGTTTGAGTTTATCTCTTCATGGTCTGATAAAATTCTCAGAAAACGCCCACTTGCCAATAAATGGATGACTTTCTCTTGAAATAGTTTAAATAGCTGTACATTATTATCAGTGTAATGCTGTGTTATCTGTTTCTGACGCGTGGCATACGCAAAATATTGTTTGTGTGATGCATCAGGAAATGAATGATGATAATATGATAGTGTTATCAGTTCTCTTGCCCTACAAAATGGTTTCGAAACTGGATAGTTTTGGAAATGAGTTGAAAAATCTTCGAATCACATTATTAATACATAATTGTGTTGTCACAAATAATACATGTATTACTGTTATCATATAGTCAAAGAAACTTGTATCGTTTAGGTAAGAGAAAACAAAAGTGTAAATTTGTATTGAAATTAAGTGGGAATAAGAATTGTATAATCATTAAAACACAAGAGGTACATTCAAAAATAATAATTTTTACTACATAATCTGTAACATAATTATTATTATTAATAACATGATATAATTATTTCGCAAAACATAGAATACAATGAACATTCAATCTATTTCTATTATTTATTACAGTAGGCTACAAGCTTGAGATTTGAAAAATTTACAAAACTTCCTGGTTACAGTATATTACTTCAAGATTCATACAGATAAAGTGATATGTACTGTTATATAGTCTGTCCAAGCAAAGAAGATCCTCTGGCAAGATGAAAAAATGACTCCAGCTCGGTCAATCATGGTTCAAAAATTATTGATTTGTCCTCAATCGTAGGAAGCATTCTGACCTACAATTTAAGACCAAATCAATACTTTTTGAACCAATATTTACCGAGCTGGAGTCATTTTCTCATCTTGCCAGAGGGCCTTTTTTGCTTGGACAGACTATACAAGCTTGAAACATTATACAAAACTTCTATTCCAAGTCACTATAAATTACTTCCAACTTCACTGACGGCTCGTGCCCACGAAACAGGTGAAGTGCCCGTATCTTTTACGGCAGAGCACTTCACCTGTTCCGTGTGCACGAGCCGCCAGTGCAGTTACAAGATACATTTAAACGAAACTTACACTGTGATTGCCCAAGAGGTTAAACTCGTCTCGTCTCTAATAATATACTGCTTGGAGGTGGAAAGTGTATATTTTCCCAGCTAGAAGAAAAGTGGAAAACTGTAATTCCCGACGGGCAGTGACGCAGAAAACTAACTTAGAACTCAACTGAGTTGACCTGGAACCTGAGTCAAGTTTGAAGAAACAGCTACCGCAATACCGTCCATATTGCACCTACCAACCTTCCATTTTAATGTAAACCTGCATCTTTTATTCACGAAACTTACACTGCCCCTCACTTAACATCTTTATCTCAACATATCATTTATCTTAACTTTATTTCAACTTATCTCAACTTTATCTTAACTCAACATCATTATCACTCACTCATCATCACCTTTACTTAAAATAATTGCTATCAAGTCGCAATTGTAACAATTAATAATAACCCCCAAATTCAACCACCTTACCCAACTATGTCTCAACCTCACAATCTGTGACTGCTGCCTTATTCTCGTGACCCTTAGTGATACTGTATTTAAGTTCTACAATTGTATCCCAGAAGATATTCGGTTGTGCGCTAATTTTAGAGTCTTTTTATCTAGAATAACTAGGACGTTGGTAGAGGCATGTCCCTATACCATAGAGGAGTGCTGCAGCGCATTCACAGGATTCCGATCCTGAACTTGACATGTTGCAATAATAATTATGTCAGTTGGCATGTAATAATAATAATAATAATAATAATAATAATAGTCTGGTCGAGCAAAGAAGACATTCGGGCAAGATGGGAGAATGACTTCAGCTGGGTCGATATTGGTTCAGAAAATATTTATTTGGTCTCAAATTGTAGAACAGGATGTGTTCTTCAATTTGAGGTCAAATTTAGAATTTTTGAAACAGTATTGACCGAGTTGGAGTCATTTTCCCATCTTGCCAAAATGTCTTTTTTGCTTGACCAGACTATTATCAAGGGTTACGAGAAGAAGGTTGTTGTCACAGATTATGAGGTTGAGACATAGTTGTGTGAGGTGTTTAAATTTGGGGGTTGGACATAGAGGGTAAGGTATAAATTTTGAACTGAATTTAAAACCTTGAGAAAGAAACAGTTGTAGGGTTATAATATTATTGAGAATAAGTGTGATTGTTGTAAATAATGTGAATATGCGTTCACACAATGTAAGGCACAGACCTCAGTATTTCTAACACAATTTTGAATAAAATACAGTCTATATTTTCAGGTTGAGCCCAAATTACGCAGAAATATTCGTGATAATTTTGGGCTCTAAATTTTAATTAGTTTTTATATTTCAATGAAAGTTTTGAACTATTCTGTGTTTTTCGGATCAACCCTTCAAAGTTCAAAATGTTTCAATTATTTTCACTTGTAATTGAGTGAGAAACGCGCTGAAAAATAAATTTGGACTTGTAACCAAATTTTGCACTATATTTGAATGAAAATTGTGTTTTGAAATACTTCAGGCTATGATTGATAGCTTAATAAATAAATAAATAATATTCGTGAAATTTAATGTCAGGTAAAACTCATAAAGCATCCTGATCTTAAATTGTATGCTATTATACTTATACTGTACATTGAATAATATTGGCTAATTGTTCTATCCATGCGATGCATGGGTAAAATTTGGTTTTACAGGAGACTCTTGATAAAACTGAAATCCCAGTGAATTCCCTGTAAAAACGTATGTTACATCCTATCTCCTAAGAATCGAGCCCCGAGCTCCATATCAAAATTGAAGCGTTACCTCTTGTATTACAAGTCATGTGCTTTCGTGAAATAAGCATCAGGCCCACTTTAAAATACAATCACTAAACCATTATAGCCCTCACTTTGTCAACCTTGTAAAGTCTGTCCAAGCAAAGAAGACCCTTTGGAAAGATGGAAAAATGACCCCATCTAGGTCAATATTTGTTTAAAAAATTATAAATTTGGTCTTAATAGTTAATCAAATTGTTTGTTTTTCAATTTGAGATCAAATTGATAATTTTTAAACCAATACCGTCCGAGGTTGAGTCATTTTCCCATCTTGCCAGAGGGTCTTCTTCGCTTGGACAGACTAGACACACAATTGCATAATTCAATAATTTAGAACTCATCTTCCCACATGCTTCACATCCAAGGCAACCGCATAATTTGTTCGCTATTCTATTAAACGGTCGTTGCTTTGCACAAAAAAGGTGCTCCATTGAATCCATTCAGCCTCCATTGCCTCTGTCTCCATCAATTATTTGCCAAAGGGAAACCCATAGCTAGGTTTGTCTCACATATGCAGTCAAACTTCATGTATTATGCAGGGATACCGAACCTACCTTCCTATTTTGCTCCTTATACTCGTTCCCACATACGTCATTTTCTTCTTATCCACCTTCATTCTCTCATTTCTTTCTTCACCTTTTTCTTCTTCTTCTTCATATATTCTTCTTTTCTCTTCTTCTTCTTCTTCTTCTTCTTCTTCTTCTTCTCCTTCTTCTTCTTCTTTTCCTCTTCTCCTCCTTCTTCTTCTTCTTCTTTTATTCTTCTCTTCTTCTTCTTCTTCTTCTTCTTCTTCTTCATCTTCTTCTTCTTCTTTTACTTTTTCTTCCTCTCCTCCTTCTTCCTCCTCTCCTTCTTCTTCTTCTTCTTCTTCTTCTTCTTCTTCTCCTTCTTCTTCCTACTCTACTTCCTCTCCTTCTTCTTCTTCATCAGCTTCTTTTCCCTGCTCCTTCTTCTTTTTATCTTCTCTCCTTTTTGTTTTTCTTTCCTTTTTTCATCATCATGTTCTTTTTCTTGTTTTTGTTGTTGTTCTTCTTCCTTTTCTTCTTCTTCTTCTTCTCCTTCTTCTTCTTCTTCTTCTTCTTCTTCTTCTTCTTCTTCTTCTTCTTTTTTCTTCTTCTTTTCTTCCTCCTCCTTCTTCCTGTCCTTCTTCTCCTTCTTCTTCCTCTCTCTCCTTCCTCTCCCTCTTCTTTTTCTTTCTTCATCTTCTTTTTCTTCTTCTTCTTTCTCTTTTTCTTCTCTCCTTCTCCTTCCTCTCCTTCCTTCTCTTTTTCTTCTTCTTCCTTTCCTCGTCTTCTTCTTTTTTCTTCTTCTTCCTCTCTTCTTCTTCTTCATCTCCTTCTTCTTCCTCACCTTCTCCTTCCTCTCCTTCTTCTTCCTCTCCTTCTTCTTTTTCTTCCTCATCTTCATGTTTTTTTTCTTCTTCTTCTTCTTCTTCTCTTCATCTTCATCTTCTCCATATTGTATTCCATTATGAACATCATCATCATCATCTCCTTGTTTTTCTTTTTCTTTCCTTCTTCTCCTCCTTTTTTTATTTTTTTCCCTCCTCTTGTTTTTTCCCTTCTTATCCTCCTCCTTATCTTCTCCTCCCTTCTCTTCTTATCCTAATTTTCCCTTCATCTTCTTCATTCCCACCATCTTTCACACCATAATCATCTTCTTCCTATTCTTTGGTTTCTTCATCTTCACCTTTATCTAATCCATCTCCATGTTATTTCTCTCACCAATCGACAATTCGTTCAGGAAAAGAGGATGAGGCTGAATTGGTTCTCTGCTGCAGAGCCCAGCTACAGAGGCAGAGCTTAGAAATCTATTTTCCATGCTTGAATTATTCCCTTCCTTTGCCAGTAGCATTTCTTTCCTTTTCGTTCGATTGGAAATCACTTAGGGCCGGTTGCACGTACGTTCTGTTGGTTTAATCAGCGTTATTTCACTGTGTCAAAGTGGAAAAACGTTCAAATGAATAAAGTATTGAAATGTGATAGTAGTAGCAGAATATTCAAATGTACTTATTCCAAATAGATATTAGAATCAATAATTATCTCATTATTGTATAAATTATTTATTTATTAAAACAAAAACATGATCTGGAAATTGCGTGCTGATACAACTTAATTGTTGTCAGGTTGGTAGTACCACAAAAATAGAAAACTTTCACCTTGTTTTCAGATATTGAAAATTTAATCATCAGCTGATGGTTAAGTTAAAATTATTAACGCCTCAAACTCTGGCCGATTAGTTTAGTACTGTGAAATTAGTATTCAATTCTAGAAATTCAACTGAGTTGTGGTCGATATTGTAGAAACGTTCCATGATGAAATAAACACACAGATTTTGTCAATTTTCTACACTTGAAAATGTGACCTGTGTGGTCATGAAACCATGGTTGTGTACCAAATAAACAGTGTAGAAAATTGACAAAATCTGTGTGTTTATTTCATCATATTCAATTCTAATTAACCAGCTGCTGACCTGTTATTAAATAATTTGAAAAAACCTCCATTGAAATTTTCCATAACCTCATTTATATAATTGCCTCAATCATAATAAATCTGAACTTGATTCATAAATTTGAAGGTTAGTAATATTTTTAGGCAATAAAATTTAATGTAAATGATGTGTCATCAAGTTTTGTAAACGAAACTATTGAAACTCAGGGATTTTTATAATTTATATGTTTCTATTCTCTATTTGAGTTGAGTTAGTTTGCCGTTGCTACAAGATGTCGTTATCCAGGCTAATCATGGCGTTAAAAGTTAACGAAGTTACGAACAACCGGCCCTTCCAATACCTTATCTACCTCCATCACCTGAATCACTACCTCATCTTAAATTAAATTTTAGTTTTTGAAGAAGTTAGCCCACTTTTAGTTTTGATTCATCGAATTCAAAAGAAACAGATCATTCATGATCTGAACTATCATCATTCCATGAATCCTCTACAAAGTTTCTATTGATTATTCCCAATATTTCTCTCTCTCTCTCTTCTAAGTTATTCTTCTCCTTCTATAGTCTCCCCAAGCAAAGAAGACATTTTGGCAGGATGAGGAAATGACTCCAGCTCGGTCAATATTAGTTTGAAAACTGAAAATTTGCCTCAAATTGTAGATTAGAATGTTTACTATTCACAATGTAGATTAGTATCTAATACAATTTGAGACCAAATGTTCCATTTTTGTACCAATATTGACCGACCTGGAGTTATTTTCTCATCTTAACAGAATAATGTCTTCTTTGCTTGGACAGACTATATCTTGTTGTTCTTTCCTACTTCCTTATCATTGAACTTTATCACATCCTCTTTGCCTCCATTCCTCTGTTTCGCAGTCTTCTTACATCTATCTAATTTGTTCCATTTCCAATTTTCTTCAGATCCATTCGTTTTCTACAGTTTCGTCTAGTTACGATATTCATACTATAGTCCGACCAAGCAAAGAAGAGCCTCTGGCAAGATTTTTAAATGACTCCAGCTTGGTCAATATTTGTTGAAGAATTGTAAATGTGGTCCTAATAGTAGATCAAATCGTTCTCTTCAATTCGAGAACAAATTGATAATTTTTAAATCAATATTGACCAAGCTGGAGTCATTTTCCCATCATGCAAGAGGCTCTTCTTTGCTTGGTCAGACTATACTTGGAAAATATTTTAAAATGATACTTTGATCTCCATTAATTGATTGATTTCATACTACTCATTTTCTCCATTTTTTCTTTATTCTCTCCAATTCTACTTCTTCTCTTCTTCGTGCTCTTTCTTCTCGACCTTTTCCCCTTCATTTTCTCATTTCTTCAACTTTTCAACCCATTTTCAAGTCTAGCAGACGGTTAATTACGAACAGCTGATCAGAAGAAGTCGATGATGATGTTGATTATGATGATCACACCCCTTTCGCTAGCCATCTGTTCTCTCCCAATATTTCCATTGTTCGTTATTATCCATTCATCCGTTATGCCTTCCTTCCTTCCTTCTTCTTCCTTCGTTCCTTCTTCCTTGTTTTCTTCCGCTACAAAACTGCTTCTGTTTCACGTCAAAATATTGCATATCATCACGAAAATGTTTCCTAGTCGATATAATTTTAATGCATTCAGGTCCTTAGTCGATATAATTTCAATTCATTTAGGTCAGTAGTGTAGTGTATAAGTATTGGCTACCGGCTACCATTGGATGTGACATAGATTTCACATATTCATTATTCCCGATAATTGTTTATTATAGCTAAAATTATAACTTGACTTTTTTCATACCACTGTGTTGATGTATGCGGCAATGAATCAGACGTTTCATTCATTCATTCATTTATTTATTGACATGACACAAATCATAACATAATTATGTACTAGGATAGGAAAACTAGACTGAGCCTGTACGTTTTTCATAGATTTTGATTACAAAAGGCCGGTATTACACGATAATAGTTCTCTGATCATAGTTGATCATATGGAAAGAGATGAAAATACGAAATCATATTTTTATCTCTTTCCATATGATCAACTATGATCATAGAAATATTATCGTGTAATACTGGCCTTCGAAATGAAAATAATATTTTTAAAATCTATTAAAAATATATTAAATAAAAATCATATTATTATTTTGTATTTTCATCTCTTTCCATATGATCAACTATGATCAGAGAACTATTATCGTGTAATACCGGCCTTGGACAACAAAAGCAAAACACATTTTCAAGTAATATTCAAATTGTATCAATACCTTCAATACTAATTGAAACTCTCAATATTATTTGAAATTAAAATCCAGTGTATAGGAATTTATGTTCCCAGGAATCTAGTTTGCAAACTTCATAATTGATTACATGACCTATCTGGATGAACGTCATCCATTGGCCTAGACAAGCCACTCCTCTTGTGGGCGGTACCAACATAACGTCATCAATATCAGCAATAGTAGGTCATATAGAGTTATTGATTTTCATTTTTATGTTTACTGTATAAGCCTCCATTATTGATCACGTTTGTTTGAGCTTCCTATATAGTCTGGTCGTGCAAAAAGACATTCTGACAAGATGAGTAAATGACTCCAGCTCGGTCAATATTGGTTCAAAAATTATAAATTTGGTCTCAAATTGTAGAGCAGAATGTTTCCTACAATTTTGGACCGAATTTATGATTTTCGAACCAATATTGACCGAGATGGAATCGTTCACCCATCTTGCCAGAATGTCTTCTTCGCTCGACTAGACTATTCTATGGGAGTGGCTTGTTTCAACCAATGGCAGTTGATCATTTTGATAGATCATAAAAAGGTCCTTGAATAACTTCCAAACAATATTACTGTTATAATTCGAGAAAGTTGGAGGATATTTTATGATTTTTGTAAATTAATGTTCAAGTTTTATTTGGCGTATTCAAAATAATTATTTCATCCTTTTTAAAAAATTTTCTATATTTTCATAATCACCTGCAACTTGTGATGAATATAGTCATCATCTGTATTGATTCTGGCAGTTCTTATTTCAAATTTCCGTTCATATTAATCAGGTTTCGATGCAGAATATAGCAAATTTAATGTGTTGCACAGATTAGATAATCCTAGTCCAATTGTAGTTGATGTACTGAACAATCCAATAAAAGACTATTAGCTTTTAAAGCTCCACATATTATCTCATCCTACAACATTTCCGTTGAAGTAAGAAAAAACTCATCAGAAAAGATAATTCGAACGTGACTAAATTCGTGTTTAAATTATCTTTGAAGCATCTTTTTAAATGTTTTTCAATTAGACTTCTTATTTCAATGTCTTCCAACAGTAGAACAAACTATATCGCTGAGAAGACACGTCGTTTCAATCTAAGTGTATTGTGACGAGGTGTCTTGTCAGCTTGCGCGAACACTATCACAGTACAGAGGAAATGATTATGTTCTCAGTTAGCTACTAGATTGAAAGATATTTTCGAATGATTCAATCATTACATCAAATGAGACAATAATTTAGATAGTCAATGTGATTACTTGGCTAAAGAACAATTTACGATTATGATTCACCAAGACAAGAATTCAAATTTCTATGAATCATAAAATACATCATTTTTTCATAGACTGAAATCATAAAGATCTCGATTCACAGTACTCAGTATTCATAGATTATTATCAGTATTAATAGATGATCAGCATCATCTGTATTGGTACTAGCAGTTTGTAAGTTACTTTTTCTCTTCATATTTATTTATTTTTACTCTATTTGCAATTCAAACACACCCTTGGTATTTCAAAACACAATTTTAATTCAAATATAGTCCAAAATTTGAGGTTACAAGTCCAAATTTCTTTTTCAGCCGAGGGTTTCTCACTCAAAGATTAACCACATTTCGATACGGAATATACTGTAGCAAATTTAATCTTGAAAGCTAAATTTTTAACTTGTGATAAATTGATTATAGTGTCTTCAAAACGACGTTAGTGCACCTAAAACCCACCCAACTTTTAAAACCCCAGTGAGATCACTTCTGCGATATTATTCTAAAACCTAAAAATAGTTTCTTTCACAACATTTTTTTCATCAGGAAATCCCAAGTCTAGTGCTGATCTGCTGAGTCACTTTGCTATCATAGTACTCCATTATTTAATTAACTTCCAACTTGAAATACTCTATTCTCCATTTCTTACGTGTTGCGCCAAGTCGGATTTGGTAGTTACATCAAATATAACCTATAAATCAACTTGTCCACCTCTTGGCACTTGGCCAATTTTTTTAGGAAGTTGCCTATGTGAAGACCTTTGACTTCAAAATAAGAAACTCATCAATGAACTGAGTTTTGTATGTTGATATATATAGTGTTACGGGTTTCCACTATAATAAAAGACTTGAGGCAATTTATACTGATTAACTTTATTAATTACACTACTATAACACACTAGAAAAGATAAACTATAACAGATCAGAAGATAGCACAAGAGTTTATAACGTTTCACAATACAAATTTCACTAAAATTAACACTGCACTGAATAAGAAATGATTAACAGTCTTTATCACGTTACACTAGAAGAAATAAGAACTGACAGAATGAATATAACTATAGAGTGTCTATATACAACGTCCGGCTTGTCTATCACACAATACAACTGACACAGAACTGACACACACTCATTTGATTGTTAAAGTACAACTGACTGGTAAACCCAAACATTCCGAATATATAGGCTTCTAAGAATAAACAAGAGAATGCTAGAAGGTTCTGGCAATATCACTTCGAGAACGTTCTGGATGAGTCTTTTGTTTACACAACAATGCGCTTGTTTGTTGACACAAAGCCTCCCCATCCCCACCTTGTCCATCCTTGTCGTCCTACTGTCTCAAGGTCATCAGACACTGTTGAATTCCATAACACTGCCCCCTCCTTAAAACTGTTCTGTCCCAGAACAGTCCAGATCCATCCTGGAAGTGCAAACAGTAGAAGCCGGCATCAATGGATCAACTTGTGTAACCGCCCATGGGTTGAAGACACAACAGGTGACATTGATTCCAGTGTCCTTGAAAATTCTTCCAATCATTGGTCTCACAATATTCCAGTCCAATCCGTCATAGCCACAGCCCAGTCTTGGGATTCCAAGCTGCTTCACTCCCAGGAATTGAAGGTGAGTTCGTAGATGCATCAGACTTTGCCACAAAGCCTGATATGTTGACTCCTGCTGGGGTTGGTCTTTTGTCACCAAATAGAACAGATGTTGATTCTGATCCTGAAGATGAAGTGCTTTCCCCACAGCTGGATTCTGGAGATTCAATTCATCCAATCTTCCAAACTTTGTCCTGAATACCGTAGCAATTCCTCTTGAAGCTCCCACATTCCTAGCAATGCAATGTGCCAAGGCATAGCTCTTTGGTAGGGTGAATAAGTCCTGGTGACTGATGGTGACATTTCCTTCTCCTAGTGACATCCCTAGGTTGGCCATGAATCTTTCAAAATCAGAGATGGCAGGATGAAGAGCCTTCACCTCTTGAACTCCCTTGCAGCATTGTCTCCATGATAAGGCGCCAGTCGGTTGAAATGAACAATGCGTGGAGTACCTCTTGGTTTCTTGATCCTGTAGACCACATCGTTGATCCTTGTGACCACCTCATAAGGTCCATCCCAGAAGGTTTGCAACTTGGGAGAGTATCCACGACGTCGTTGAGGATTGTACAACCATACCATGTCACCAGCCTGGTATCCTCCATGGTTGGCCTTGACGTCATAGCGCTGCTTCATTGTGTCACTGGTTCCCTGGATGTTGGTGCGGACGGTTGCATGAATCTCATCCATCTGCTTCCGGAGCTTGCTGGTGTATTCTTCTTGTTCCAAGTCCTCCACAGGTTTGCCTGTAGCTACAGTTATCCTGTTAGCAACTGCTTCCTTCCCTTTCTGCTTCTTGTCAGACATTGACTTCTTTGGGCATTTGTTTCGTAGGTGACCCCTCTTTCCACAGCCCCAACACCTTATCCCCTTCTTTGCAGTCATGAATTTTTCGAAAATCCTCTTTGTTATTTCCTCCACCAGCTCCTCATGGCTATCTTCCCCTGATACTGAGTGAACGCATGCACGGCTCCTCACAGATTGTGTCACAGCTTCAAATTCCAAGGCCTGAGTTAATGCCTCACTGAGGGTCTGAGGACGAGCCAGTTTAACAGCTTGTTGGGTTTCTGGCTCACGTAGACCATCCAGGAATCTATCAACTGCAATAATCTCCTTCATTTCATCATCCCGTGATGCTGGGTAGGCAATCCTCACCAAGCGAGCTATGTCAGCTTCAAATTCCTGGAGTGACTCATTTGGCTTCTGGATTCTGTTCCTCAATTCTGAACGGTGTAGTTGATACATGTGTCGGTGGCCAAATCTCATTTCCATATGCTCCAACAGTTCACCAATGTTTCCTCTGTCAGACTTTGGAATTGTCTGGAGTACTGACAGTGCATCTCCCCGAAGTGATAGGCACAAATTATCAGCCTTTGCTGCAGGTGTCCATCCATATATATCGGCATACACATCTAACAAGGTACAGTAATCTTCCCATGGAGTCTTTCCATCAAACGTTGGTAGTCCACCATGATAATTTGTCATGGTAATAGGCACATTGCAGTTGTTTACTGAAGTATCCTTTTCAATTAGATAAGCATTATCATCCACCTCCAAGGTTGCTCTTGCTCCACTAGTGTTATTATTTTGCAGCTCTTTAATCTTTTTATCAAATTTATCTTCCATGATTTTAAGTTTTATTTCAAATTTATCTTCCAAAATTTTACTATTTTCTTGTAGTTTTCTTTCAAATGTTTCTTTCAAAGATTCAAATTTACTCTCCAATGATGTTTTATTTTCTTCTATTTTACTCTCCAAATTTGTCAAAGCTGACTTATTTTCCTCCATTTTACTCTCCAATGATGTTTTATTTTCTTCCATTTTACTTTCAACCAATTGAAATTTACTCTCCAATGATGTTTTATTTTCTTCCATTTTACTTTCAACCAATTGAAATTTACTCTCCAATGATGTTTTATTTTCTTCCATTTTACTTTCAACCAATTGAAATTTACTCTCCAATGATGTTTTATTTTCTTCCATTTTACTTTCAACCAATTGAAATTTACTCTCCAATGATGTTTTATTTTCTTCCATTTTACTTTCAACCAATTGAAATTTACTCTCCAATGTACTCACCAGAGCTCCCGAATCTGTTTCAAACAAAAAGGTATCTGGGTCCTGACCCTCGGCCAGCAGTGCTTCCCGGAGTCTATCTTGTAGGATAGATTTTACCCCATTTGTTTCCAGTTCTCGCTCCTCAAGCTCTTGCTTCAGTTGGTTTATTTTTAAACTAGTGAGCTTCACACCTTTCCCTGCCATTTCAGTTCACTTTCCACAAATATTACACAGTTCACAAATATGTACAGAAGAGTAACATTCACTCTTAGAGAATAGAGTTCACACACAAGATGTTCACACTTGAAGATCACAGTTCACTCACTTGAAGACAAAGTTCACACACGAAAATAAAGTTCACACACAAAGATAACGGTTTAATCAATTGAAAATAATAGTTCACTTCACAACGGTACAAGTTTATAGAATTGCCTCAATCAATAGCTACATCCGAACTTCTGACACCAATTGTTACGGGTTTCCACTATAATAAAAGACTTGAGGCAATTTATACTGATTAACTTTATTAATTACACTACTATAACACACTAGAAAAAGATAAACTATAACAGATCAGAAGATAGCACAAGAGTTTATAACGTTTCACAATACAAATTTCACTAAAATTAACACTGCACTGAATAAGAAATGATTAACAGTCTTTATCACGTTACACTAGAAGAAATAAGAACTGACAGAATGAATATAACTATAGAGTGTCTATATACAACGTCCGGCTTGTCTATCACACAATACAACTGACACAGAACTGACACACACTCATTTGATTGTTAAAGTACAACTGACTGGTAAACCCAAACATTCCGAATATATAGGCTTCTAAGAATAAACAAGAGAATGCTAGAAGGTTCTGGCAATATCACTTCGAGAACGTTCTGGATGAGTCTTTTGTTTACACAACAATGCGCTTGTTTGTTGACACAAAGCCTCCCCATCCTACCTTGTCCATCCTTGTCGTCCTACTGTCTCAAGGTCATCAGACACTGTTGAATTCCATAACAATAGTCTGGTCGAGCAATGAAGACATTCTGACAAGATGGGGAAATGATCCCAGCTCGGTCAATATTGGTTCGAGAATTATCAATTTGGTCTCGAATTGTAGAGCAGAATGTTTTCTACAATTTGTGACCAAATTTATAATTTTTGAACTAATATTGACTGAGTTGGATACATTTTCACACCTTGCCAGAATGTCTTCTTTGCTCGACCAGACTGTACTACGCTGTAAAAACATAACCCATTTAATTAACAAATTTACCCATAATTGCCAAATTCACTGAAGCTATACTATACACTGTTTAACAATATTTTCGACAAGAATTTTTTCCAATTCCACGTTTTATTATGAAATGTATGAATATGTAAAAAATCCAAGTATATAAATAATTAATTTATTTAATTAATTAATTACTTTAAATAATTAATTAATTGAAATGATTATCGTCCATGTTCTTCAAGTTGACATGGACACTATAATTTCTAGATCACAGTAAAGGAAAGAAAGCTTTGTCAAATCAATTAGGCCAGTTAGATGCCAAATTGTAAGCAAACCCTTATCAATGTTGAAACGAATATTGTATAGCTCAATACATAAGTACCCTTCGATTCAAATTATGTATAGTATTGTCAGTAACTTACTATTATTTTGAAAAATGAACTCAATTGCATAGTCATTGTGATAATGAAGATGGGGTTTCCACAAGATTTTATTTGAAATCTTTCAAGGTTGGAGGGAAATTCTTTAAAAAAATCACAGTGTTTTGGGGTGAAACATTTTGAAAACAGAATACTATAAACGCTCTTCTTCCAAGATTACTCCAGATGCATTAATTATTAGGCTACAAGAACTCAAATTCTCAAAGGGACTTGGACTTTAATTTGAAGTACCACATAATTAAGTCACTCATTCTTTGTGGAAAGCTTGCTCTTTAGCCTTTTCAAATATTTTTCACATTCTACATTTCTCTTGAAGTCTGTCATGCTGAAATCAGTCACTGAATCCTTTCATCAAATCAGTCTCACTGAACCTTTTCTCGAAATCAGTCACGCTGAAGCCAGTCATTAAATCCTTTCATCAAATCTTTCTTGCTGACATTTTTCTTGAAACCAGTCAGACACTGACTCTTTCCTTCTGTTTCACAATTTTGCATTTTTCTAGTCGTCACTGAATCAGTCTCTAAATCCTTTCAGAAAGTAAACAGCCCCTAGAAACTTGCTTCGCTTCTCCTATTTAATTCATTTCTATTCCCTTTCTGCTCTCTCTTCATGTCTTGGGGTGGTTTTTGTCTGAGTATATGATGACTGAGCTGTATTTTTATTAAGAGAAACCACCTCCGCTATCGTTGTCCCAGGATTTTTCCGTAACCCGAATACAGTTGTACACTCTATTTGATGTAACTTTCGAATTGACGTATAACGTGATGGGTGGGTGGATTCAATGTATATGGAGTCGGAAGTTAAGTTAAATAGAGTGTAGAGACGAAAAAGAAAGCTCGGCTTTTTACGTTCACAACAACCTCAACGGGTTGAGGAGGGTTTTATATGCGGTTTCTGCTGCGGAAAGGGAAGAATAAGTAGGAGAAGAACGGGGGGAGTTGGAAGAATTAGAAGAAGGAGAAAAAGGGAGAGGAGAAGAAGACGAAGAATGAGAAGAGGAAGAAGAAGAAGAAGAAGAAGAAGAAGAAGAAGAAGAAGAAGAAGAAGAAGAAGAAGAAGAAGAAGAAGAAGAAGAAGAAGAAGAAGAAGAAGAAGAAGAAGAAGAAGAAGAAGAACAAGAAGAAGAAGAAGAAGAAGAAGAAGAAGAAGAAGAAGAAGAAGAAGAAGAAGAAGAAATAAGAAGAAGAAGAAGAAGAAGAAGAAGAAGAAGAAGAAGAAGAAGAAGAAGAAGAAGAGTAGGAAGAAGAAGAAAAAAGGGTTTAAGAAAGAAACAGAAACTCTTTTTATTTTTCCTCGCTGTACTGTAAGTAAACTTTCAGTAGAAAGAATTCCTATCCTTCTTCATATTGAGTAAGTTACAAGTAGCTGCCGTATTATAATGCTGCATTTGTCTAATGGAGATTGGTTGAGAATTTTAATTTTTTTTCGAAACCCGGAAGTAAACCCCGAGTAGGAAAAAAGTATATCTTTACTTACCTTGTGGTCGTTCGTGGTTACATGATGTCTTGAAATGAGTTTTGGTGGGGAAAAGGCTTTTGAGTTTGGTTTGGGAAAGGGTTTTTTTTTTTTTTATCTCTGGTTAGTTCAATTAGCTAAATTCAAGTGTCAGATCTTGTTTTCAGTTAATTACTGATCTCAATCCCCCGTAGGGTCTGTGTTAATTTATTAAAATGTGGACTACCTTTTCTGAACCCATCTTATTTTTTCGTTTCTCATATTTTATACTTTTGTTTTGTCTTGCTGTTTATCTTCAAATAAAGGTCTCACTGACTAATCTAATTCACTGTGATAACGGCTAACTGAAAAGAAAACATTTCTAAATTATACGAATGTTGTAATCTTCAATTAAATCTTACCCCTTTAAATCCATGGTTGAATTCAAGACTGTGATAGAGAATTTGAGAATAAGCTACAAGTTATTTTTACTATTCATTTCTTATTAAATTCTGCATCGTATCCACTTTTAAAAATAAAGAAATTGTGGAATTCGTTTGGAACAAGTTTTTTGAACGGCCTTTGTTGCTATAATGACAACACTATATATTTTATATTTTGCGCTTTCCTGCAATTAGCTACAGAACATTCCGTTCAAATTGAACACTAATAAAATGGAATATATTTGTATGAATTAGACGTTAAACAACTTTCAAACAGTTATGTTTACTAGTATTCCACCAAATTCAGAACATTTGTTGCAGATTAATTGTAATTTTCTTAAAAAATAACACTGGAAGTTGAAATTAAATGAAATGATCTATATGGACTAAAAAACGTTGAAAAAAGTTGAAACAATTATGTTTACAAGTATCACATCTAATTCAAAGACAATTGACAGCCAATAAAGTCCAGCATCATTTTTGGAACGGGGCCAGGGTGGTAAAACGAAAAAAAAACTAGAAAAAGGCAGCAGTCGACTGTAAATCGGTCAATATCTGACCCAGATCTGCTAATTACCATTGTCCAATAGTATTGTTATTGCGCCTGATCGATAGACTACGCTGCATTACACGCGGTCAAGGTTAATTTTATTAATGTCACTTGAAAGAAATTGATAGCAAAGAAGACATTCTGGCAGGATGGGAAAATGACTCCAGTTACGTCAATATTGGTTCAAAAAATATGAATTTGGTTTCAAATTTTGGGAAATATTTTGATCTACAATTTGAGACTAAATCTATTATTTTTGAATAAATTGAACGAATATAGACCGAGCTGGAGTAATTTTCCAATCTTGCCAGAATGTCTTCTTTTGTGGACAGACGATAGAAATGATTGTTTGAATGAGAGAGTTACTGTCTATGAAAAAAGTTATGAATCGAGTCATTGTCTCGAAGAATGGAAATCTATTTTGGGATTTAAAATCAACTAATTAATTCTTACTATTTATGACAGTACTGTGAAAAAGTTAGGAACTTAGTCTTTGTTTAGAGGAAGAATTTTGAAAAAGTAGTTAAAAAGAATAAATATCAGAAAAAAAT
>CM029554.1:30953692-31050898 GCA_017141385.1 Sogatella furcifera | reverse complement strand
GTTAGTTATTTATATTAAGCTTTTTGTTCACGGTTCAACTTTCAAGTATTCACTAACTGTTACCTCTAAAGAAGATACACAAGATGGTACATGTATCACTGATGGTACATGTATCACTGATGATACAATGTAAAACAAACTCACGATACAATAATCATACAGGATGTTTCAGGAGGAATGTTCAATACTTCTCAGGCTGATCAAAAATCGCAAAATTGACAAAACATAGCACAAGTGATAAATTTGTGTTTAGTAGCGATTTTGCGATTTTTGATCGCTATTTCTGAAATTTGGGTAAGATTTACACAATCGCCGCCCTTCAACTTTTTCTTTAGAATCCGACTCTCATCAACTTCCATCAATAAAAAGTACAATTTTATGATTCCTTATCCAGTTATAACCCTTATTGTTGAAAAATTGCGTTTTCGAGCATATTTTTCCAATTATCTCAATAACCGTTGAAGTTACAGACTTCAGACTGATTTCATTGAATTCCTCAGCTAATTTTACATAGGATTTGATTACTCTAAAACCTTACTAAAGCCTCAAAAAATTAGAAAAATTAATTAATTTTGAAAAACCTCAATTTTCCGCCATTTTTATCTCGGTAACAAAGCGTTTTTGGGGGTTGGTCCCATGGAACTTTTTTGTCTACTTGGTGTAAGAAATCAGCCTGAGGAGTATTGCACATTCTTCCTGAAACACCCTGTATATTTCGATTGTTTTATTTGATACGAGTATCACTGATCATTGGCGGCTCGTGCTCACGAAACTGGTGAAGTGCCTGTATCTTTTATTGAAAAACACTTCACCTGTTTCGTGGGCACGAGCGCCAGTGATTGTGATCTCCTTGAGAGGAGATAGTTCGTAAATACTTAAATAATGGAAAAATGTTATGTCTGGGTCTTATATTAAAATATAAGTCTCCTTATAGTGGACATGAAATAATATAGAAGTAAATGTTATTACACGAAGATAACTTTGATAAAAGAGAGATGAAAATAGGAATAATTTTTAGAAACAATAGAATAAAATAAATACAAATAAATTATTCATGAATCCGAAGAAACCTAGAAGCCTATAACTGAGAGGGAGATTAGATTAGATTAGATTTCTTTATTAATTTAGATTACAACAAAATATTTATGCTTAGTGTCTAGATTACAAGAGTTACTATTTAATCTAATTATTCTATCATTTTTCAAGTTACACACAAATTTCGATATTTTACACTACAATTTTTACAGGTTATTCTATAATCTATCCAATGAGAGAGGTTACATGTCAATGCAAAAATCATAGAACAATTATCCAAACAATATGCTACTTGCTTGCAATCTTACTTGTTGTGCATTAATATATCCAGATGAAAAGGCGAAGTTTGGACATAAAATTGTCCATCTTTTCCATTAATACTTGGAGAGGAGTGATTGACACTGTGAAAAAGGGAGTCGGAAGAGAGAAAATTGAGAACAAATGGAGTGAACAAAGGAAAAAAGAAAAAAATAAGGAGAAACGAATGATTAAGAGCAAATCCTGATATCAAAATAATGAAGTAATCTTACGTCAGTTAAATTCAATTGGATTTCGTGAAACTGTTCATTATTTTACAACACATTGGTCAGTTATTTGGAAAAAACCCGACTGACATCACCTATAACTACTAACACTATAACAGATATAATTACTGACAGATTCTTTCATAATCAATGCCCAAGCTATATAATCTCACCTGTGCTTTGGCCTATCAATTCAGCATTGGATAATCATTTTTCGGCAATCCTAATTGCCGATGATAGGAGACACTTGAGGCCAAAGTCCGGTCGGGCGAAGAAGACATTCTGGCAAGATGGCAAAATGATTGAAGCTCAGTCAATATCAGGTCAAAAATTATCAATTTGGTCTTGAATTGTAGAACACATTTTGCTTTACAATTTGAGAGTGAATTGATAATTTTTGTACCAATATTGATCGAGCTGGAGTCATTTTTCCATCTTGCCGGAATGTCTTCTTTGCTTGGACGGACTACGCTAATTTGGATGCTGCTTGAACGGGTCCGGGACAGATTTACGACTTTTTAAAATTGCAATGCAAAACACTTATTTGGTGTAGGGGGGGGGTTGGTGAGGAGGGGTGAACTCCCTCTTTGGAATTTATTACAAGGAAACTGTGTTTAACTATTATTATCGTTAATACAGGTGTTGAACGTGTCCTCTAAAAACGAATATACAGAAGGAGAAGAAGGATGGGATGAATAAGAAGAATGAGAAGAAAACGAAGAAGAAGAAGAAGAAGAAGAAGAAGAAGAAGAAGAAGAAAAAAGAGAAGAAGAAGAAGGAGAAGGAGAAGGAGGAAGGAGGAGAAGAAGAAGAAGAAGAAGAAGAAGAAGAAGAAGAAGAAGAAGAAGAAGAAGAGAAGAAGAAAGGAGGAGGAGGAAGAAGAAGAAGAAGAAGAAGAAGAAGAAGAAGAAGAAGAAGAAGAAGAAGAAGAAGAAGAAGAAGAAGAAGAAGAAGAAGAAGAAGAAGAACAACAACAACAACAACAACAAGATGATGATGATGATGAAGTAGTAGAAGAAGAAGAAGAAGAAAAAGGAATGGAAGATGAAGAAAGAATAGTAATAAGAAGAGGAGGAGGGGAAGAAGAAGAAATAAAAGCAGGCTAGAAGAAAAGGAGAAAGATGAGAAGGGAATGATAAATACAGTATAAAGATAGTGGAATGAAGAAAGAAGCAGGGGAAATGAACTAAAAGAAGCAGAAGAAGTAGAAAACTCAGAAGTAGAAGGAGATGAAGTAGAAGATGAAAGAAAAATGATTAAGAAGAGGGAGGATGAGAAAAAATATTAGAAGAAAAAATAAATAAGAAAGAAGGACAGATAGAGATAAAGTAGGATGAAGAAGGTATACAAGAAGGAGAAAAAGGTTGAAGAAGTAGAAGAAGAAGGAGGAGGAGGAGAAGGAAAAAGAAGAAGTAGAAGAAGAAGAAGAGGTGAAGAGGAGGAAGAGAAAAAGGAGAAGATGAAGGAAAACCGAGGATAAGTTAAAAAAAGGACGATGAAGACGAAATGAACAAGAAGACGAAGATGTAGGAGAATGGAGAAGAAAAAGAAAAAGAAGGAGTTGGAGAAAAATGGAGAAAGGAAAAATAAGAATAATTAGAAGATGGAGTGGAAGTAGAAAAAGAGAGAGAGAGAAGAAACTATTTGGTATTTTCCAGACCCCCTAGAGCAATGTGACTACTTGACTATGTTGGTTGGTAGCTTAACTCCTCCCCCCCCCCCACTAGGCCCCCCTCCTCCCTTTCACCGAAACCTGAAATATCTATTTAGGACCGGAGAGGTTTATAGAATAATTACCGAGTAAGACATAAATAATGAACGGATACGGGGAGACTCATCGACTTTAATATCTTAATTATAGAAGCTGATTATCCAATCCACTCCTATGCTGCTCAAATAAACTACCCGTGTTTCTAATCGGCCCCCTAATCATCATTCATCTTTTTTACCTTTTTCAAATTCTCTTCTCCTTTTCTTTCACCTTATTCTTCCTTCACACGTTCGTTGTTTCTTCCTTTCCTTTTCCTTCATATACTTCCTCATTGACTATTTCATCCAATTCTTTGACTTCTCACTCAATTCCTTTTACCTTCTATTTTCCGTTTGTTTGCTTCTGCTCATTTGAACCTACCTTTCAAATATTTTTCAAATTCTGTTTCAATTTTCTTTCATCTTATTCTTCCTCCACACGTTCGTTGTTTCTTCCTCTCCTTTTCCTTCATATACTTCCTCATTGACTATTTCATCCAATTCTTTGACTTCTTACTAAATTCCTTTTACCTTGAAAAATAAATAAAAATCAAACACCCTTTTTTTGAAAACCTTAAAATTATAAAAAACACATACATGTTTCGGGAGCTAAGCCCATTCTAAGCCCAAAGGAGAATGGGCTTAGCTCCCGAAACATGTATGTGTTTTTTATAATTTTAAGGTTTTCAAAAAAAGGGTGTTTGATTTTTATTTATTTTTCAATTATTTTAAACAGCCCCAAGTTTTAAAGTTCTTTATTCCTTTTACCTTCTATTTTCCGTTTGTTTGCTTCTGCTCATTTGAACCTACCTTTCAAATATTTTTCAAATTCTGTTTCAATTTTCTTTCATCTTATTCTTCCTTCATCCAATTCTTTGACTTCTTACTAAATTCCTTTTACCTTCCATTTTTAGTTTTTTCTCCTCTGCTCATTGAAATCGTCTTTCCAAATCTTTTTCAAATTTTGATTTCTTTTTCTCTCATCTTATTCTTCCTTTTCATATTTCTTTTCTGACTATGTCATCAATTACTATTTTTCCTATTTTCTCACTTCTTATTCAATTCCTTTTACCTTACATTTTCCGTTTGTTTCCTTCTGCTCATTAAAATTATCCTCCAATTAAATTATACTAAATTATGTTTCCTTCTGCTTCGGTTCTTTTTTCTGTTTTTATTATGTATTCTGTGTTTCTTATTCTTCCTTTTCTTGTCCGTTGTTTCTCCCTTTTCTTCTTCTTTTCAATTCCTTTTAACTTGAATTTTCCGTTCGTTATCTTCTCTCCAAACCGTCCTTTCAAATATTTTTCAAATGTTTTCCTTTCCTCTCATATTATTCTTCTTCTCATTCTTCTTCTTCTTCTTCTTCTTCTTCTTCTTCTTCTTCTTCTTCTTCTTCTTCTTCTTCTTCTTCTTCTTCTTCTTCTCTTCTTCTTCTTCTTCTTCTTCTTCTCCTCCTCCTTCTTCTTCTTCTTCTTCTTCTTCTTCCTCTTCTTCTTCTCCTTCTTCTTCTTCTCCTCCTTCTTCTCCTCCTCCTCCTCCTCCTCCTCCTTCTTCTCCTTCTTTTTCTTCAACTAAAGTCCAAAATTCGTGTTGAATGTAAGTGTAACCAACTAACTACAGTCTGGTCGAGCAAAGAAGACATTCTGGCAAGATTGGAAATTGACTCTAGCTCGGTCTATATTGGTTCATAAATTGTAACCCTGGTCTCAAATTGTGGAGCAGAAGTTTTCCTACAATTTGAGATCAAAGTTACAATTCATGAACCAATAAAGACCGAGCTTGAGTCAATTTCCAATCTTGCCAGAATGTCTTCTTTGCTCGACTAGACCATTCAATTTAAGACTTGAAAATAGAATCCGGTATTCAACTTTCCAACTACTGTGCGTGAACCAAATAGGTCCACTACTTATTTTTCGAAACTCAAAATATCAATCTTAAATTGAACACAAACAACAAAACTAGAGAGAAAATTGTTAAATTACTAAACTGTAGTCCGTCCAAGCAAAGAAGAGCCTCTGGCGAGATGGGAAAATGACTCCAGCTAAGTCAATATTTGTTCAAGAATTATAAATGTGGTCCTAATGGTAGATCAAATTGTTTCCTACAATATTGAGACCCAGATCAATCATTCTTGAACCAATATTGACCAAGCCGGAGTCATTTTTCCATCATGCCAGAGGCTCTTCTTTGCTTGGTCAGACTATAGACACATGCGTGTACGCTACGCCCTATTCACAATTTTTAAGTATATGTAGGATAGTCTGTCCAAGTAAAGAAGACCCTCTGGCAAGTTGGGAAAATGACTCCAGCTCGATCAATATTGGTTAAAAAATAATCAATTTAGTCTCAAATTGTAGATCAGAATGTTTTCTACAATTTGAGACCAAATCAATATTCTTTGAACAAATATTGACCGAGCTGGAGTCATTTTCTCATCTGGCCAGAGGGTCTTCTTCGCTTGGACAGACTATAGTAACCATGTTGTATACTTGTATTGATTTCACGTGATAACTAAGTTGGGATTCAGTTTTCTATTCATAAGGGGATAACACTACACTGTCTAACATATTCCCCATATATGCCTAGGGCTAATATAAGGCTCAAGCTACTACCACTTCTATGCCCCATTACAGCCTAGGCTATGCACAGCCTGCTGCCTTCCAACATCATAATATTACCTTGCCGTGTATAGAGGAGAAAATTATAGGCTAGTTTTTCGAACAAAATAAGTTATTATATAGTTTGGTAACCGTGGGGTGTAAGCCCATTGACCAGTATTATGGTAGGGGTGGAGGGGGGGGGTGAGATTGTAATGATGGTGGGAATTAGAGCGAGGAGGGAGGGAGTTGGGGGGGGAGGGAATTTCAGTGTAGCGTGATTGAATTTTAAAAACCAAGACTGGTATGGCGAAGTTAAAATTATAGGTTATACACACACTCACCATACAACTTACATGACTCTATCAGGCGAACGACCGTTTTAGAGAGGAAAAAAAATAGTCTAAAAACCTTCTAGGCCTGTTTTCCCCCCAAAAACAACTGCTTATTAATTTCTAACCAACACAGATTGAGACCAGTTTCTTGTTTTTCAGTTTTCTGTTGATTTTTTGGTTTTGTTTTATTTTCAATTTTGCATCGATTTTTCATTTTTGATTGGCGCTGATTGATATTCAGTTGCGGCGGCTTCTCAGGCTTGTAATCAGACACACTCATGAGGCGCCAATTTCAAACGTATTTTTCAACGTCAATTATCAAGCAGCAGCGATTTTTAACTGTCAGATTGACTTTGCTCACGATATGCACGAACTAAAGCGGTCAATACATGGGTCAATTTGCTTTTAAGATGATACAAAAATCGATACATGATGATACAAAGTAAGATGATACAAAGTGCGTATGATACATGTATAAAATTGGACAATGGAATTGAAAACCAATTTTCAATTAATAATTAAAACCAACTTATTATGTAGTAATATTCGTAACTTTCTTCGTTTTATTTATAAACTAGCCGGCAGGTTCGCTTCGTTCGCCTTCTCCGCCTAGACCCCCGACAGTATCGGTAGTGTAAGTGAGTCAAACAGGCTCGCTTCGCTCGCCTGCAAAACCTCTGTCAGTGTAAGCTGAGACAAATAGGCTCGCCTGCAAATTCCGTTGAGAAGGGATTAGAATTTTATTGAACACAGCATTGCTAGACCTAATCTGGACCTGTTTATCAAATTTCAACATTTTCTGTCAATTTTCTCTTGAAAAATCTAAGAAAAACTCCGAAAATTCCAAAAAAATGGTAAAACGCTAATATCAAGTGTAACCTTGTGAAATATATCGGACATAGTTTAAAACTTGATTCAATATCTTCTAAATTAGTTCATCTATAATCTCGCTGAACCATTGAATTTACAGTAAGGATTGGTCGTATCAATAAGGCGGGAGATATGCAACCCGCAAAACATTTACAATTTCGAAAAAGTTATTACTGGTGTACTCTTGAACGGATTTCAAAAATATTTCCAACATAACATTTCTAGACTTTATCTGAACCTGCCCACCAAATATCAACATTTTCTACCGATTGGTTCTCGAAAAAATAAGGAAACGCTGAAAAACTATAGAAAGACTCAATTATTTGGCGTATCCTTGTGAAGTTTCAAAAATCCTTTCTTAGCGCGCGTCTAAACGTCCAACTGAACATGCCTGCCAAATTTGAACGCATTCGGTTCAGTGGATTTTTAGTTCTGGTGATGAATGAATGAATCAGTGCCATTTTGCTTTTATATAGAGATTTCAATAGATTGAATAAAGCTTGGCAAAAATATGATGAGCGCAGAGACACATAATGTGTTTGCCAAGTTTTGTTCAAACTAGTGTGATTTTAAATTAACAAAAATTTATAAACGTCCAAAAATCTTAATGTGTGAAACCGGCCTTATGGATAAACAAATTTGGGTGTAATCTTAACGAAAATCCAACATTTGAATGGTATAAAATCTTAAAACTTTGTAGCATTGACTAATCAAGGATGTTTTATGATCTATAAAGTGGAAGGAATCCAGATATTTTAATCGATTCACAAACAGAATTATTTTGCCCTTTTAACAATCAGTAGCAAAAAACGGGCAGACTTCAACCACAAAAGATGCCACATCTCATTTCTCATTCCAACATTCTTAACTCAGCATGAGTCGCTCTCTCTTCATTACTAAATGTCTCATTTCATTCCCCTCTAAACTCAATCATTCTATTCTTGTCCCTCTCCTCTTCATTTCCCTTCGCCTTCTTCTACTTCTCCTTTTTTCTTCTTCTTCTTCTTCTTCTTCTTCTTCTTCTTCTTCTTCTTCTTCTTCTTCTTCTTCTTCTTCTTCTTCTTCTTCTTCTTCTTCTTCTTCTTCTTCTTCTTCTTCTTCTTCTTCTCCTTCTTCTTCTTCTTCTTCTTCTTCTTCTTCTTCTTCTTCTTCTTCTTCTTCTTCTTCTTCTTCTTCTCCTTCTTCTCTTCTTCTTCTTCTTCTTCTTCTTCTCCGTCTTCTTCTTCTTCTTCTTCTTCTTCTTCTTCTTCTTCTTCTTCGTCTTCTTCTTCTTCTTCTTCTTCTTCTTCTTCTTCTTCTTCTTCTTCTTCTTCTTCTTCTGCCCCCCGCTGACTAAAGGTGTGAGTCTCCCATGGTGTGTCTTTGATTAGAATTACCGCCACCTTATAGGCTTGCGTTTTTTACTCACATCTGGTCCATCATATTAGTATTTCTATAGTATTTTATCGTATAAATAATATTATAGAGATAGAGATAGACATATTATATACATATACAGGATGGCTAAAAGTTAGGAAATGGCTAAATAGGCTACTTCTTGTGAGAAGGTAACTTGACATAGTTTTACAAAGACATAGGGAGGTTATATTAAAACTGAACATTCTACTCAACTTTGTCATTTGATCATCTGCCATATTGAATTCAACTCTTTTATCAAACGGTGATCATAATATGCATGGTACTGTTGCCGATTTAGAGAAATCAAATACACAAACCGTACTTCAATATGTCAAACCGTTCAAAAGTTATTACAAGTTTTATCCGAGATATTTACTACAGATCAATTTATAGCATCAAACCGGGTCGGAATATCGATGTGCGGTTTGCGGCTGTTGATTTTTCTTGAAAATCTTCATCAAAATCATGTAGGCTATGATATGATTATCTCCCTGTATAAAAAATATAGTTGGATTCCAGATGGCGGACCAAATTTTCAATGTCAAAATTGAGTAGAACGTTCAATTCTAGATAAACAAAAGCTCTGCGTGTGTGTGTGTGTGAGCCTAGGGTGGCATTTTAGCCATGGCATAATCCAGTCACAGCAATGCCAAAATCCCGAATTTTGTCGCCAGGAAACCCAAATGGCGTTAACCATAGCATTGATAAAAGAACTTTTACTATAATTGTTTGTACATTCTAGCAGTCGAGAGACAATCGAAACAAGCAATTTGCAATTAATATTTACCTATAAAAATGATTACCTACTTAAAGATTCTTATTTTTAATTGCCGACAGACATATATTGGAGAACATCTCAATCTGTCATCTGTGCTTTATTTCACATCAAATTGATAATAAAATGTACCCTCCATCCATATTCTTGTGTATAAATTCATTCTTCACAAATATTTATCATTCTGAATCCAAAATAAAGCTGTAATCTTGAAAATTTTGAAGACATTTCTATATTCTGTCCAAGCAAAGAAGACCCTCTGACAAGATGAGAAAATGACTCCAGCTCGGTCAATATTGGTTCAAAAATTATTGATTTGGTCTCAAATTCTAGATTAGAATGTTTCCTACAATTGAGACCAGATCAATATTTTTTGAACCAATATTGACCGAGCTGGAGTAAATTCCTCATCTTGCCAGAGGCTCTTCTTTGCTTGGGCAGACTATATTTTGTAGTCATCCAAGGTAAGTTAGTTTTCTTGAGTTTCACGTTAAATGGTCGATAAAATCATTCCAAAAACTATTCATTCTTATAGTTGAATATATTTTTTAGAAATATTTCACATTAACAATTCCAATACTTTCGAAATAAAGCTAAAATCATGAAAAAATCCAAGTGAATGTAAGCCCATAGGTTAGAACGCCCAAGACACAAGCCTAGTTACATCTCTATCTATAGTCTGCGAGAAATTTCTTGCCACATAGGGGTAGGCGAAGCGACTTCCCCTCCAAGACAGCACAGTACTGTAGTGGAATCTAGAATGACAAGTCGAGATGCGCAAAATTGGATGCTCCGTGTCACTCTGTCTTTCGTTATTGTGATGAGCACATCGTCCGACCCTAAAATCCGAATGCCAGTAAACGACCTTGGGCAAAGGAGGACTGGAGGAGAGCTGGAGAGACACATGACGCGAGAGCTCACTCACACTCACTCAAGTTGCCAGTAAAGCAGAGGAACGCAGTTAGGTAGTGGAAGAGATTAGTAAAGGACAGAGTATCCGGCGTGTTATGGTGTTAGTCGGTAGGATCTCTCTCATTTCCATTCTGTCGCAATTATTATGAAATCTGATTTTGGCATTTAGATTATTAAATAATTAATATAATATTTGAGTATAGGAGAAGAGAGAATTATTATTGTTATCATTTATTTTTTTCAAATTTCAAATTGCCCCTCGACTGCTACAATGTACAAACAATTATAGTAAAATATCTTTTGTCAATGCTAAGGTTAACGCCATTTGGGTTTCCCTGGCGACAACAAGATTCGGGATTTTGGCATTGCTGTGACTTGTTTATGTCGTGGCTAAAGCGAAGCCACTCCAGTCAAACACACACACACGCAGAGCTTTTGTTTATCTCGTCTCAAGCCATCGTGAATGGACTATAGTACGATACCCTGTGACCCCAACCGTCAAAATACCTCAGTACAAGAAATATCAAGTTATTTCCATCCCATTCTGTAGATAATTTTCTTAGTTTACGTGAGCTCTTCTAGTTCTTTATTCAACTAGTTTAATAAACACCTCATTTATTGGTAAAGTGGAAGTGGAGGCTTGCATGCCTCAACTTCACCCGCAAAATTTTCGTAAAAATTGATTGCATGAAGTGCAAAATAAAGTCATTTACCAATCTATCTATCTAACGTCTTGCTTTCCGACTTTTTATTAATCAACTGTTTTTTCCTACGTTTTGCCACGCCTTCCCGAAAACAAGTTGTGTGCAAAAAGTAGGCAAAAAGTGTTTTTTGGCGGCTGGAAATTGATTCATTTGCCTCTAATCTAATTGAAAGGAAACACTTTTGGTTCTACGAGCAAATCTCGCACTGCCGAAACCAAACCCAGACCTAACCCTAGAATTACATTATAATGCTTATTAGGCTGGCTGACGGCTGCATCAATTCAATTCACTACGAAATCTTCACTCCTTCTACTTCTTCTACTTCTTCTCCTACTACTTCTCTTCCTATATTATTGAACCTGTCATTTGAACATATAGTCAGTCGAAGCAAAGAAGACCCTCTGGCAAGATGGGAGAATGACTGAAACTCGGTCAAAATTGGTTCGAAAATTTCGATCAATTCCATCTAAAATTTTCAGAAACAATTTGATCTACTATTAAAACCACATTTAAAATTCTTCAACAAATATTGACCAAGCTGGAGTCATTTTCTCTTGCCAGATGAGGGTCTTCTTTGCTTGTTCAGACTATACCTGTACGTTGGTATTCGCCTTCCTATTAAATAATCAACCACGGCAATTGTGGAATGAGTGGAGTGGATAAACAAATCAAGAAGAGGAGAAGAAGAAGAAGAAGAAGAAGAAGAAGAAGAAGAAGAAGAAGAAGAAGAAGAAGAAGAAGAAGAAGAAGAAGATGATGAAGAAGATGAGGAGAAGGAGGACAAGAGAAAGAGAGAAAAAGAGGAAAAGGAGGAGAAAAAGAAGTAAAGGAGAAGAAGGAAAAGGAGAAGAAAGGAAAAGGAGAAAGAATAGGATAGGGGGAAGAAAGAGGAGAAGGTACAGAAGATGGAACAGATGGTGAAGAGGAAACAGCAAGGGAAAGAAGGAGAAGGAGAGGCGGTAAAAGAAGAAGAAAAAGGAGGAGGAGGAGGAAAGTAAAAAAAGAAGAAGGAAAAGGAGGGGTGAAAGGAAGAGAAGGAGGAAAAAAGGAGAAGAAGAAGAAGAAGAAGAAGAAGAAGAAGAAGAAGAAGAAGAAGAAGAAGAAGAAGAAGAAGAAGAAGAAGATGAGTAGGAGGAGGATGTTGAGGAGGATGAGGAGGAGGAGGAGGAGGAGGAGGAGGAGGAGGAGGAGGAGATAATGAAGGAGTAGTAGTTTTGCGGAGTGGTCCCAAATTGATAGGTAGCCGAAACTTGATTTCAATTCGTTTCGTTTCACATGAAATGTGCGAGATTCGACTCGCCCAATAACTAATTATGCTTTCAAACAGCTATTTAGTATAGCAACGGTAGGAAAGAAATAATAAATACATTCGCTACACCCGGCGAAAAGTTGATTTCGTCAGTTTGTTTCCTATGATATGTGACATGGAATCAGTTGAAGGCAAATTTAATTTTCAAATGTTTTAAGCTGAGTGTTCACGGTTCAGAATAGAAACACGAACTATTAGACGCAATATTATTTGTAATAATATTAAGTTACTCTATCAATTCAAACATTCTGTTTCAAAATTCAAAGGTTCAACTTGTTCAACTATGATTCAAACCGAATCAAGTAAACTATTATTTAAAGTGAAGTAAGCTTGTCTTCGATTGTTTTATTTGATACATGCACTGTCCACGAAACAGGTGAAGTGCTGTACAGTGAAAGATACGGGCACTTCACCTGTTTCGTGGGTACGAGCATGGCTTCCTTTAATAGAAGGAGGCTATGGTATGAGCCGTCAGTGGATACATTTATTATATTGTGTATCTTTTTGAAATGAGAATGAAGCGTGGTTGCACAGTTTAAATAGTGAATATAGCTAAAAGGTTAGGCGGCTTCTTCTGTCTCTTGTATGTGATGTAACAGCTGATGTAAAGCATCTATTGTTTCTTCTGTTTCCAAAAACATAATCGAAGCCAAGGTAAATGAGAACTATAATTGACAACATCAGCTGTTGAAAAGCACAAGGATCTGAAGAGGCTGCACATTTTTTTGACATTAGCTTGTTCTCAATTTAATATAATATGAACTATCTTGTGTATCTTTTAGTGCATTTCACTCGAAAAAATGCACTGTTGGTCTTGCCCTGACAATCGAAAATTTATGATGTGATATATTTTTTACACGTTTCCGAGCCCCTAGAACACGAATCTGATGTCCGTTCAAATTCATATATCTCTATATACAGGGTGTTTCAGGAGGAATGTGCAATACTTCTCTGGCTGATTCCTTACACCGGATGATCAAAAATCGCAAAATTGACAAAACATAGCATAAGCAATGAATTTTTGTTTAGTAGCGTTTTTTGATCGCCATTTCTGAGATTTGGGTAAGATTTAGACAATTGCCGCAAATCAACATTTTCTTAAGAATCTGACTCTCTCCAACTTCCATCAATAAAAAATACAATTTTATGATTTTTTATCCAGTTATAACCCTTATTGTTGAAAAATGGCGTTTTAGCATATTTTTCCAATTATCTCAATAACCTTGGAACTGGTTTCATTGAATTCCTCAGCTAATTTCACATAGGAATTGCTCAATTTATAACCTCACTGAAGTCTCTAAAAAACTAGAAAAAATAATATTTTTTGAGAAATCTCAATTTTTCGCCATTGTTATCTCGGTAACAAAGCGTTTTTGGGGTTGGTCACATGGAACTTTTTTGTCTACTTGGTGTAAGGAATCAGTCTGAGAAGTATTGCACATTCCTCCTGGAATACTCTGTACAAATTCTTGCTAACACGATAACTCCCGAAGGGCTTGTCGGAGAGCGACCAAATTCCGCACAAAAATCATTAGTGTTAATATCTTGGTCAAGTTCGTTAACCAGCCAAATTGGTCCAAGGGAAGGGGGTGAAATTAGGGGATGAAAATTTAAAAAAATCACTACAAATCGACCAATCACTTGATCGTTTTGAAAATTGGTGTGTATAATACCCTTATTATGCCCTACAATTTGAGCCATCAACGAAAAAATCCAATCAAAAATTGCGAATAATATGCCGAAAATTGGTTTTTCGAAAACGGCACCTTTGAATTCATACCCTGAATAGCTCATTATAAGTCATATGATTTGAGCCATCATAGAATTGCATTTGAAATGCACTCTTTCCGACCGCCAGCTGCCGGAACGAATTTACATTTTCAAATTTCAATGTTGTTGAAATGTAAATCTAAAGCCTACAAATATTAAAAAAATTCTATAAAGCCTGCTCAATAATAATTGCATATAAATATAGATAGATAGATAAATTGCCTTTATTAAAGGCGAAGTTAGGACTTTTGGTCCTCTCTACCGCACAACCCTAATATTTTTCAAGCATATAAGATAATAAAATAATATTCTCCTCACCAAGACGTAAACTGTCAATAGCTCCCAACTTCCACATTTTAAATTCAGTCACACCAACCACCATTCGCAATCAATTTCACAATTTTACACACCGGCAATTTATTAATCAACCAATTTTCCATGCAAAATTCAAGTGTGAAAGTCTTCACACATTCAAATCACAAGACAAAAATTAAAAAGAAACAGAGAAATAAAAAAAAAATAAAAGAAGCCGGCGTGTTTATGCTGTGTTGAGAGTTGAAATTTCAATTAGGATTAGTATATCTATTATTTTTCGTTCAGTTTTATTTCCCTCTCTATTTCTTAACGCGCTCTTTCTTTCTCTATTTTCTACCGCCAGTTTAGTTTGTCCAAGCAAAGAAGACATTCTGACAAGATGCGAAAATGACTCCAGCTCGGTCAATGTTGGTTCAAAAATGATAAATTTGGTCTCAAATTGTAGGAAAAACTTTTCTCTACAATTTCATATCAAGTTTATGATTTTTGAAGCAATATTGATCAAGCTGGAGTCATTTTCGCATCGTGCCAGAATGTCTTCTTTGCTTGGACAGACTATAGTCGGCCGAGACAACTTAATTATCGTCAATGTGGGGGGAGGTTGTTAAAAGGGGGGTCGGTTAAGGGGGGGGGCGACTGTCCGGCGTAATAATATTTATGGAGCGTACGGCTATCTCAATTTGAATAACGACACCTCTTCTGAAATTATTACTCGTAAGAATTTGTTAAGGACGAGAAGATTATTACCAGCACTTCTACTCTAGAGTCTGTCCAAGCAGAGAAGACCCTCTGGCAAGATGAGAAAATGACTCCAGTTCGGTCAATATTGGTTCAAAAATTATAGATTTGGTGTCAATCGTAGGAAACATTCTGATCGACAATTTGAGACCAAATCAATAATTTTTGAACCAATATTGACCGAGCTGCAGTCATTTTCTCATCTTGCCAGAGGGCCTTCTTTGCTTGAACAGACTCTACCACAGTGGATGGGGACTTCGGTGGCTTCTCTTTTATTCTTTTTAGTTTTCTACTCCTTCTTTTTTCTTCTTTTTGATCTTCTATTCCTATTTTGCATCTTTTCCCACTTCACCTCCTTATTCAGATTCATCTTCGTTTTTTACTCCTTTTTTCTCCTTTTATTCCTATTTTTCGTTTTTCTCCCCTCCACCGTCTTCTTCGTCTCTTTCTTCTTGTTCTATTCCTTTTCTTCATCGTTCTTCTCATCCTCCCCTTCTTTTTTCTTCACCTTTTCCTTTCCTTCCTGCTATTTAACTCATCTTCTTCTTTTTTCCTTTTATTATTTTTCTTCTTCTCCTTCTTCTTCTTCTTCTTTTCTTCTTCTTCTTCTTCTTCTTCTTCTTCTTCTTCTTCTTCTTCTCTTCCTTCTTCTTCTTCTTCTTCTTCTCTTCTCTTCTCCTTCTTCTTCTTCTTCTTCTTCTTCTTCTTCTTCTTCTTCTTCTTCTTCTTCTTCTTCTTCTTCTTTTCTTCTTCTTCTTCTTCTTCTTCTTCTTCTTCTTCTTCTTCTTCTTCTTCTTCTTCTTCTTCTCCTCCTTCTTCTTCTTCTTCTTCTTCTTCTTCTTACTTGGTTATATGTACCTTTTCAATAATGTTATTGTTGTTATTCTTTACTTTTTAGTTCTTCTCCTTCTCCTCCTTTTTATTCTTAAATTTTTCATAGTTATTCTCTATTTCTTTATAGTATTCCCCTTTTTCCTCCTTTCAAATTTCATTCCAGCTCTTCTTCCCCACTTTGTCCTCAATTTTATCATCTGATCTCTGTGATGTATGATTTTCTTCTCTTTTTCCTTTCTTTTCCTATCTTCGCCTGTCGTTTCCGTCCTCTTTTATTGGATTTTTCTCAATTTTGTTTTTGTTAAATGTGTTTCTACACATCAATACGTCCTAATCCCAATGCTTCCATTCCACCTCTTAAAAATTACAATTTTTAATTTATTTTAAATGTTAAAATTTATTTTACTGTTTAGAATAAATATTTTATCTCCACCAGATTTTGTTTCTCTTCAAATTAAACCAATTTTCTCTCGATAATATCTTTGTTTATACTTTCATAACCCCAATGTTACAAAGGCTATTTATTTAAAATCTTCCATTTCATTTTTTTAATAATACTCGTATATACTCTTCTTCATTATTTTAATTTCTATGAATTTTTCCTCCATCGTGTCTTTGTTTCTTCTCCTCCCCAAGCTCAAACATCAACTAAAAATATTCTAAGAATGTCGAGCGCGCATGCGCAGTAGCCAGAACAAACTGGACAAATAATGATGACTTTATAGTTTCTCCAAACAAAGAAGACATTCTGGCAAGATTGGAATATGACTCCAGCTGGTTAAAAAATTATAAATTTGGTCTCAAATTGTAGGAAACATTCTGCTCTACAATTTGATACCAAATTCATTATTCTTGAACAAGATTTTATTGACCGAGCTGGAGGAGAATTTCATTTCCATCTTATGCCAGAATGTCTTCTTTGCTGTGAACAGACTGTACCAGGTCGACAGGCCGGCTCTATAAAGCAGCATTTAAATAGAGATTTTCAAGTTTAACTGGATGGATTCATTTTATTATTCCAATTATCACCAGAGAAATTTAATAACAGTTTACAGTAGGCTATTTGACAAATCAAATTAGTTCAACAGGTTATTATAATGTGCAGTTGTAGAAAAATTTTGTATGTAATTCGCGTGTAAAGCTTCTTTATCGCTCTTGCAAAATTATCACGCTCCGCTATCGCGTCGCGCGATAACTGTTTAGCGCGAGCGATAAAGTCGCGCTTTACGCTCTTAATACATAATTATTTTTATGAGATTATACAACAGTCGCTGTTGGGTGGGAAAAAGAAGATGGTGTGAGGGTCGGAGAGGGCACGATATGAGGAGGAACAGTGTGTGAGGAAGGAGAAGATGTTGAGAAGTAGGAGAGAAAGAGGAGGAGGAAGAGGAGAAGGAAGAAGAGGAGGAGGAGGAAGAGAGAATAATGCGTGTTGAGGCAATATTAGCAATTTATTTCGGACCCGACCTGTAATTACCGCTGCCTTCCTAACGACGAAAGAGGAGGGAGAAGATAAGAAGGATAAGGAGAAGAAAAAGGGAAAGAAGAAGAGGCGTAAACTCATTATTCCATGCTTTCCGACACCTGCTCTCTATGTGCTATGTCCTGTTGGTTTTTACCCCAAACATGTCTTACCGATTCCTTTTACAATTTCTTTATTATCACTATACTGTTGAAATATTCTCCAATTGAACTATAATATAGTATACAATTCTTCCTCCAGAGTAATACTTTTATAAGCTCTCAGCTTGTGCGTAGGTAAAGAGAGGCAATGAGGAGAGATGACAACTGGAGTCACCATAAAAAATACCAACATTTCTAATTTCACTAGTTGATTAATACAAGATTAATACTACTTGTATTACAAGTCGTTTCTCACTGATGTAACAACTGAAATTCAATTTCCAGATAATGCACAAACTTCAAACTTTGCTCACAGATTTTGATCCGATACGACGCTCCCTGCCGCAGAGTCAACTCCCTCACAATTCATGGCTGAACAATAATTTAGAGTGTGAAAAATGCATATATAGTCTGTCCAAGCAAAGAAGACCCTCTGGCAAGATGGGAAAAGACTCCAGCTTGATCAATATTCTTGTTCAAGAATTGTAAATGTGGCCTTAATGGTAGATCAAATTGTATCCTACAGTTTGAGATCAAATTTATAATTTTTGAACCAAAATTTACCGAGCTTGAGTCATTTTCCCATCTTGACAAAGGGTCTTCTCTGCTTGGACAGACTATAGTTGTAATATTGAATGTAAATATTTGGAATACGTAGAATGAGAATGTGAATTTGAAATTGAACGTGAATATGATGCATTAATTAAATTGTGAATTGAACAATTGAATAATTCAACCACATTAAGTAGCGGAGTATAGGAGTATGGCGTATTTCTATAGATATACATTACAATAATATACTTAATACATATGTATAGTTTATTCGTGTAATCTAAAGTTTTTTCATCACAGATTTATACCAGGGCTTATAATTCCAAATCCAAGCAGTGACTCCTATTGTTTTCAACTTGTAATACAACTATTGCTGAGTGTTAACTATTAGCCGGCCGGGGTAGCGGGCCGAGTGGTCTGGGGCGTTACAACCTTCAGTCCGCTAGCGCTACCCGGTCGTGGGTTCGAATCCCACCAGAGGCATGGTCGTTTATGCACCTCATAAATCACCCTCACACACTCCATTACCCACGCACAAGTAAATTGGAATACTTATGTGGGCATCATCCGCAGCAAAAAAAAAAAAAAAAAAAGAAGTGGCTGAAAAATCAGGCTTTTTACTCAACGGATGAGTACTTTATGTGCACCACCTTCGAAAGTTTGAATAAGTAATTTTTTTACTAATTTGTTAACACAAATTTTTTTGTGTGTTAAGTGACACGGCTTTTTGTATTATGTATATATATATATATATATATATATATATAAAAAACAACTAAAATAACAACTAATATTTCAACTACACACCTAATGACTTACTAAACACTAATTACTAATCCGCACACAAAAAACAAACAAACAAAACCTACTCTAGAACATGGTACGCCATAGTGGAGTAGGTCAATTTCCACACAGAAAACACTAAAACACGTAAAGACACATTATAAGATATTTCTGTAGCTAACTATTGTATATACTGTAATTGTAGAGTTTCTAATATTCTGTAATTGATGTAGTAGTTTTAGTTTTTTTGGGAAATAAACTTTTATTTATTTATTATTTATTTATATATATATTATATATATATATATATATATATATATATATATATATATATATATATATATTGCCTATATGGTAGATTTAATTGTATATATTGCCTATAATATGCATTTTATTTGTAAAATGACAATGCATATTGTGAACTTTGTTTTAGTTTATGGCAAATAAAAATCTTGAATCTTGAACATTGAAAGAGTAATTCATACAGAGTGTATAGAATATTTCAATCTCTTTGAAATAGACCCCAGATTTTAAAAACCAAAGTTGTTCAAAACAAGAAGTTGAAAAGAAACCTCTGCTTGAAATCAGTTCAGAAATTAACTGGACTAGAGGCTTCTAATCAACGTCGCCGATTTTCGAGTTGAAATCGAGTTGCTGCCTGCAAGGCTTCATCAACACTTTAGAGCAACTAACAGAAGCCCAACCGTCATTAAACAGTAATTTCGTCTTCAGAATTCATTAGCCTGTCATAACATTATTACAGTCTGTCCAAGCAAACAAGACCCTCTGGCAAGATGAGAAAATTACTACAGCTCGGTGAATATTGCTTCAAATATTATTGATTTGGTCTCAAATTGTAGGAAACATTCTGATCTACAATTTAAGACCAAATCAATATTTTTTGAACCAATATTGGCTGAGCGGGGGTCATTTTCTCGCCTTGCCAGAGGGTCTTCTTTGCTTGGACAGGCGTGAACTTTTATTGGCCTAGCCACTGTAAAATGTTAGAGCACACTCCCCTCGTAATCATTTCTACATTGAGATTGTATTTTGTTACAATCTTTACAATCTAGGAATTTTTTATTCCTATCTCACCTGTAGCCTACAGACCTGTAAATGTTTTCAATCTCTTCTTTGATCAGTATATTATAAGAATTATATAGTTTATTCCTTCATAGATGCCAAAGAAGAAACGGAAACGATTTCATTATCTTGCATACAAAAAGTTATTGCAATAAATGTAGTCTTGCAGAGAATAACACTGTACTTAAATGCAATACATTGAAGAATTCACTTTCAATACGGACAACATTGTTGGAGTCATCATACAATGATGAATGATCTAACAATCTTTGAATACTAGTAATTTTCTCAAGTTTCAGTGTTTTTTCATATTATCTATAATTGCCATTTTCCAATACTTATTTTCTATTAGGGCTACTGTATTTATTGAAACTTTAAAAATGATTCCAATCAGAGTACCCTTTTTTCAAATATTTTTATTTTTCACAACATGTTTCGGCGTTCTAAAGCCATTTTCAAGTGATCATTTTACACTTCAAAATGTCTTTAGAACGCCGAAACATATTGTGAAAAATAAGAATATTTTAAAATAGGGTACTTTGATTTGAATTATTTTAAAGGTTCTATAAGTGCTAGTTTTCTCTCTATATATCAATACCAATATTTAAAAGTGACTCTTTGTTGTGGCATATAGATTTATCCTTGGTAATAGCCTATACTACAGACTACACACACAGTACTATTTATCTTTGGTAATATACCACACTACACAGTACTTCAACATTTCTGTGATTTCACTCAGGATTTTATAGTACATGTTTCAATCAGGATCATATTTTCAAGAGAATTGAGCTGAAATTGTTTCAGAAAAGAATCGAGTTGAAAAGAATAATAACTGATGTTTGGTTCTGCGAATTCCTTTATATTATCTTATACTTCTAAATCCTCTCCTGAATTATTTAAATATTCTAATAAGTAATTAAAATTAATATCAGTACTTATTTTCATGAATGGAATTAGTATTATAAAAACTAGAAGGAACTATAATTAAAATCTGGACTAGGAAGAATCACAATTAAAAACTAGCAAACTACAATTTGGTGCCAGGATTTTTTCCTGGTTCAATAATTTTCAACTAGCTCATTTCATCATTTTGTTGCTGGTTTCCACCATACTGCCTCCTTTCTGGCCAGCCAGAAGCCATTGCTGGCTTCCCATTCTCGCCTACTATTGGTCGACTGTTAGCTCCTCCCTTCTCAGCAACAGTTGTGACGTGTCACAGCTTCGACCAATCACAGGGCTTCATGTCTTGCAATAGCTTCCACTTGAAGCGAGTCTAGAACAAGAACAATGTTACACAATTCCACCATTAATAGTATAACTATGTTCTATTATTACCTACTCTAAATTTTCTAGAATCAGTACAAGACATGTAAGCTTCGATGATTTAGTTGAACTTCGACAATTCGCAGTTCATGCGACCAATCTTTAGTACGAAGTAAAGAAGGTTGGATCACTGGCGGATCGTGCCCACGAAACCGGTGAAGTGCTCCTACCTTTTACTGCACAGCACTTCACCTGTTCCATTAGCACGAGCCGCCAGGGATCTATTGTGTGTTCACGATTCAACTTGGTATCAAATTTATACACAAACATATAATTATATATATATGTACAAATCAAAACGTTTAAAGACTGTAAAATCGTAATTATTCGTTTATTACAAATCAACTGTTCATAAATTGACAGCGGCTGAAGCCGAATGCGATAAAACGTTTGCCTGATAATTAAAATCTGAGTCTGATAAGGTTCCAGGGTTCGATCCCAGTTGGAGACACCGATTTTCGACCGCAAACAGCCACTCCTATCATCCTTAGACGCCGTGAAGACTTCGGTCCCAACTATAGTCCGACCAAGTAAAGAAGAGCCTCTGGAAAGATGGAAAAATTACTCCAGCTTGGTCAATATTTGTTGAGGAATTATAAATGTGGTCTTGATAGTAGATCAAATCGTTCCCTACAATTTGAGATCAAATTGATAATTTTTGAAGCAATATTGACCGAGCTGGAGTCATTTTCCCATCATGCCAGAGGCTCTTCTTTGCTTGGCCATTCTATACCTAAAAAGCAGTCGCCATCTCTCATTATTTATTATTTATTGTTAAAATTGCGACTTGATAGCAAGTGTAAAGCAAAAGTGATGATGAGTGAGTGATAATCATGTTTACGTGGTGAATGAAGGGCATCAACATCCCTCTAATTAGCCACGCACAAGGCTAAGAGCACATGTGGGCATCACCTCAGAACAAAACAATAAATTATTAGTTATTATAAAAACATAATCTGTAAACAATTATTCGAAATTCTAGTCAAACATTCAAATTGGAAATAAATAATAATAATAAATAGATTTATTAACCAATCCAATTAAATACAAAATTCAAGATCTTATTGATATAAAAAATATTAACATACAAAATCCAAATCATGTAACAAATGAAAATTATGGTTCATCACCTCTTCAAGCTTGAAGCTTGTGCTGAGGGTTGAGTAAATGGGATATGGGAATAATGTTTTAGAATGTTAAATATTTGAACTTTAAAACATAAAAATCACAATACATGCATCCAATCATGGTAAACGATATCACAGAATCAATTTCATTTTATCCGATAATGATCAATCAATGGGAATCGTGACAAAATGCTTGTAAGAGACCCAACCATTCAATATCCGACCTATGCGACCTCTATAAATGACTCAATCAGTGTTATTGGCTGTAATAAATTCAAAAGTAATGATTGGATTTGTACCGGAGCCGGTTTCAATTTGAAATAATGATTCTATTAGTTTATAGTGGTGGTAGAGTCTGTCTAAGCAGAGAAGACATTCTGGCAAGATGGAATAATGACTTCAGCTTGGTCAATATTGATTTAAAAATTATGAATTCGATCTCAAGTTATAGATCAGAATGTTTTCTACAATTTAAGGCCAAATTTATGATTCTTGAAGCAGTATAGATCGAGCTGGAGTCATTTACCCATCTTGCCAGAATGTCTTCTTTGCTTGGACAGACTATAGTTTGATACGGTTTTAGTGTTGATCGTCCATGACTAATTTTCCCTATTCGCATTTAAGAAGAAGAGAAAAGAAAATAAGAAGAATAAGAATAAGAATAAGAAGAATAAGAAGAATAAGAATAAGAATAAGAATAAGAATAAGAATAAGAATAAGAATAAGAATAAGAATAAGAATAAGAATAAGAATAAGAATAAGAATAAGAATAAGAATAAGAATAAGAATAAGAATAAGAATAAGAATAAGAATAAGAATAAGAATAAGAATAAGAATAAGAATAAGAATAAGAAGAAGAAGAAGAAGAAGAAGAAGAAGAAGAAGAAGAAGAAGAATAAGAATAAGAATAAGAATAAGAATAAGAATAAGAATAAGAATAAGAATAAGAATAAGAATAAGAATAAGAATAAGAATAAGAATAAGAATAAGAATAAGAATAAGAATAAGAATAAGAATAAGAATAAGAATAAGAATAAGAATAAGAATAAGAATAAGAATAAGAATAAGAATAAGAATAAGAATAAGAATAAGAATAAGAATAAGAATAAGAATAAGAATAAGAATAAGAATAAGAATAAGAATAAGAATAAGAATAAGAATAAGAATAAGAATAAGAATAAGAATAAGAATAAGAATAAGAAGAAGAAGAAGAAGAAGAAGAAGAAGAAGAAGAAGAAGAAGAAGAAGAAGAAGAAGAAGAAGAAGAAGAAGAAGAAGAAGAAGAAGAAGAAGAAGAAGAAGAAGAAGAAGAAGAAGAAGAAGAGGAGTAAAGAAGGTAAAGGAGAGAATTGTTTAATGTGTCAAGGAGGGTGGGAGAGAGAAGCTTTTGTTTTCTTCTCTTCTACGGACTGTAGGCACATCAGTTAATACATGGAAGAACAAAAATCTAGGAAATAATGCAACAAAACTTTTATCAATTCGATTTACGCTGGCCTTACTTTCTTTAAAAACCGAATCAAGTTTGTTTTGAAGCCAGTCCTGTATAATTATTTGCAACTCATATTGAAGCAGAACTGTCTACTCGATAATCGATTGTATTTACAAATTGAGTTCGAAAATTATTGGTTTAGTTTCAATTATTATTTATTTCGGGTGAGCGGGTGAGCTACAAGTTCAATGTTTCAAATCATTCCTTCTCAACTATCTGGAAAATGAAGTAGGTCTAAATTTATACTGGAAAGGAATTATTTTTCAAGTGGTAAAATTTTAGCAAGGTTTTCTTCTCAGTATTCCTGCAGAAAGATCTTCTGTAGTTCAGAGTCACATTCCAAGTGAATATAATTGATGTGAGTATTCTATAGTCCATTCACGATCACTTGAGACGAAATAAACAAACCTTTCGCGTGTGTTTGCGTGTAATGGATGGTCTTCTTCCTAGCGAAAAAGTTTGAGACTCTTATCTGGAGCTGTGATTGGCTCCAGTCCTTGTCTCAAGACTGTTGACTTGAGCTGTGATTAGCTACAGCTTTTGGTCTTTGGCCGAAAGTTTCGCATAGAAGAAGACCTTCCATTACACGCACACACACTCAAAAAGTTTGTTTATTCCGTCTCAAGTGATCGTGAATAGAGTATAGTAAGTAATTTCATGAGGATAGATAAGAATAAATCTCATATCACTTTGACATGGGGCGATAGGTGTGAGTGAGTATGGGGAAAACTATCCTTATACCATAATAATAATAATATAGTTTTATTTGTTTTTGAGCAATTACTCATACAAACAACAATGAATGCAATAAACATTAAATAAACATAACAATACAAAAAACATAACATATCATTAAATCACAAAAACCACTTATACCATAAACATTCTGTGCTTAATATTACACTGACTCAACGTGCACGGTCTATAGTAATCATAGCATTAATGTTAGGATCTCAAAATAGAATTCATCAACTTATTTAGGCATACCCTCAGTAAAATGATATCTCCAGCTTGGATAATCATCTGGAACACTAGTGATGTTCAACTAACTTGTAATTCAATGAATGTTTTCTATTGAAAAATAAAATGAGAATCATATACCCTTTTAAAGGGTCTGAAATTATTAATGCACAAACATGTTTCGGGACATTCAGCCCATTATCAATGTGGATAAAATAATAATGAAATAAGTGAACAAGATTAAAAACGTGTTTCCAATTTCAATCATATGATATCATTTAACTTATATTTTTAATTTTGTTTACTTATTTCATTATTATTTTATCCACATTGATAATGGGCTGAATGTCCCGAAACATGTTTGTGCATTAATAATTTTAAAGTTTTTAAAAGGGTATTTGATTCTCATTTTATTTTTCAATTATTTAAATAGCCCTAAGTTTTAAAGTTCAATGTTTTCTATTGTTCCTGTGATGCAGGGTGGATAGCACATTCTATATCACCTGTCCTCCACCACTACGGAGGGTGGTTAACAGAAGAAAGATATGAAGAAACCGAGAGATTAGATTACTTTATTCAAATAGATAACAAAATTTGGCTAAGATTATACATTGTAATATGAATGAGTAAATCAAAATTATCCTATAAATTTCACAAAATAGAGACTTCTAGTAAAAATACGGAAACGGTGATGTAATGAATGCAAAAATTTATACAAATTTTAAATTGGAGGTTCTGCAAAATGAATATGGAGTGTAAGTTATCTAATTGAAAAGGCGAAGTTTAGACATATATATGTCCATTCTTGGGAAAGGATAATAAGGATATCCTTTCCATTAACACTTGGCCTTGAGAGAGAGAGAGAGAGAGAGAGAGAGAGAGAGAGAGAGAAAGAAATAGATGGAATGGAAGAGAGCAGTCTGTGGTGGTCAGTCTGAGAATGCAGAGTATGTGTGTATGTGTGATTGTTAAGCGTTATGATTTAGTGTGCTAGGGGTGGGCGTAGCTTGCTGGCGGCCTCCCTCAGCCAACTATCAATTATTGCTGCAACAACAGAATAAGAGAAAGAACAGAGAGACCATCCATAAACGCGGCAATGGTGTGAATTGGGCGTAACCAAGCTGTACCTAACTTACTCTGTCTGCTCTGCTCTGCGTCGTGATGCTTCTTCTTTTGCTCTTCTATTTGTATTTTTCTTCTTCTTCTTCTTCTTCTTCTTCTTCTTCTTCTTCTTCTTCTTCTTCTTCTTCTTCTTCTTCTTCTTCTTCTTCTTCTTCTTCTTCTTCTTCTTCTTGTTCTTCTTCTTGTTCTTCTTCTTCTTCTTCTTCTTCTTCTTCTTCTTCTTCTTCTTCTTCTTCTTCTTCTTCTTCTTCTTCTTCTTCTTCTTCTTCTTCTTCTTCTTCTTCTTCTTCTTCTTCTTCTTCTTCTTCTTCTATTCTTCTTCTTCTTCTTTCTTCTTCTTGTTCTTGTTCTTGTTCTTGTTCTTCTTGTTCTTGTTCTTGTTGTTGTTCTTGTTCTTGTTCTTCTTCTTCTTCTTCTTCTTCTTCTTCTTGTTCTTGTTCTTCTTCTTGTTCTTCTTGTTCTTGTTGTTGTTGTTCTTCTTCTTCTTCTTCTTGTTCTTCCTCCTTGTTCTTTCCTTGTTCTTCTTCTTCTTCTTTTTCTTGTTCTTGTTCTTGTTCTTGTTCTTGTTCTTGTTCTGTTCTTCTTCTTCTTCTTGTTCTTCTTTTCTTCTTCTTCTTCTTGTTCTTCTTCTTCTTCTTCTTCTTCTTCTTCTTCTTCTTCTTCTTCTTCTTCTTCTTCATCTTCTTAATCTTAATCTTCTTCTTCTTACTTTGCTTTCCTCATCCATGCAACGACATCCTTAACCGTCCTTCTTCCTCTCATCTTTCTTCACTTCATCTACAACTTCACTCTTCCCTCCTATTCTTTCCAATTCTCCATCCTCCTGATCAAATTTCCCTCTGTTTTTCATCTATCTTTCTCATCTTTACCCTCTTTTTACTCACCGCGCATCTATTCAATCATCCACCTATTTCATCCATTCCATTCTTTTTATTCATTATTTTATCCCATTCTTTATTCAATCATCCTTCCACATCAGACCATCTTCCATACATTGTTTCCCTTCCATTGCTGGAGGCTGCAATCTTCTAACTGGTCTACTAGAGTCTGTCCAAGCAAAGAAGACATTCTGGCAAGATGGGAAAACAACTCCATCTTGATCAATATTGGTTCAAAAATTAGGAATTTAGTTTCAAATTGTAGAACAGAAAAATGTTACTTTTTATTCATAACAGAATATTTTTTTGGAATGAACTATTTCCTCTTATAATTTTGAGAATTCCATGTTATAATCCAGAAGCCTGTGTGTTTACGGTTCATTTTCTCTTCATGAAGATACACAACATTTTTTTCTAAGATGATACTTATAATAGAAAATTAACAATTCGAAGGTATCAAGCATCTCATAATATTCTGATCTAATTCATTTTCGTTGAACTTGAAAGGTCTATAAAGTTGAAAAATATTTATTTATTTATTATTTATGTTACAACTGCAACTTATATCAAGTATTTTAAGCAAAGGATGATAAGTGGATGATGATGATGTTATTGATTGAGGTCTTTGTAAATACAATAATTTTCGTCTGCTCCTTAGATACTCCAACAGCTGATGTTGTCAATTAGAGTAAAACAAATGAGAATAGTCCAATGTAAAGTGGAACAGCATAGTCTCTTCTCGTCATAGTCCTTGCCATTTCGTCAGGTTTATTATGAAATTATAAATTAATTTACAATTAGCTTGATTGGAAACGTTGCATAAAGTTTCAATGATCTTTTTCATGCGTTTAACTCTAGCAGCTGTTGTGAAGCATCTATCGTCTCTATTGATTCCAAAAACACCGTCTACGCTCCTTGGTGAGTCTACTGAAATTCTTGATGCTTTGTAACCCATCATGATCATACAGCCTCCAAGAAACGGGTTCTCCCCACTTAATATAATCCTATAGTGATGGTATGATATAACATGATTTGGTAAATCCACCATATCAACCGTTGAGAGCCGATCTCCAAGCGTAACAAAATTAATAGTTCAGTGTGCCTAGTTAATAAAGTCTGGATTGAAAAGTTGAAAAAACTTGAGTTGCCCGTTTAGCGACGGCAATTACTGCTTAATTGAGACATTATCCACTCTCGGAACCACTACATCTTTATTTATTACTGCTAATTATATTGGAGAGCGCTATTGAAATTTCGTTTTTTCAAAAAACTTTTCGTTTTTCCATGATTTGCATGCCTAACAAGCCTCGTGTCCACTCGACATAATAGCAGGCTTGCTTATTTTCGATTATTTTTATGATGATTTTTTGTTAATATTTAATTTCCGACAAACGGTGGAAGGTATTCAATAAGGCGGTTGTTGCCAGACTTTGATGGGAATTAATTATTTATTAATATTCTGGACGGGCGGCGGGATTGTTTGATGGAAGGTGATTGGTGGAGAGGTGGATTGAATGGAGGAAGGGAAGAGGGAGAGAAAGAGAAGGAGAAAGCTTGGAGACGGATAAGAGAAAGAGAGGAAGAGGAGGTGGGAAGATTGATAGAAGGATAAAATGCTTTGTGTTCAGGATTGAATTTTTTTAGAAGATATAAAGCTGACGCCAGAAAGTTAGACGGTTTCGTCTGTCTCTTGTATGAGATGTAACCTACTAACAGCTGATTTAGATAATATACTAGTACAGAGTGTTTCCACCTTAACCTCACAAATCAGGATTTAAAGAAGTCAAAACAGCAATCTCTTCATAACTACTTTTTTGTCTGTTTTGTCTTCTTTAAATCCTGATTTGTGAGGTTTAGGTGCGTTTTAGACGAAAGAGTTACTGAACATCATTTCTTCAGAATCGAATTTCCTACAATATTAGATAATCCAAAATACTGGTCAACAATATTGAATATCCTATTTCTATTCCTTTAAAATTGTAAAATGTATTTTTTTCAACTTATTTTGCTAATTATCTCAATAACCATAAAATTCACGGACTTCTAACTGGTTTTATTGGGTTTCTCAGCTGATTTAACGTAATAATTGACCACTATAATAGTACCCTCTCAAGGCCGCTACAAAATTCTAAAATTGAAAACTTACATAAAAATGAGAAAACAACAATGGCAGCTGTGTGAGTAATTGAGGACTTTTTGAAAATGATATTTAGGTATGTTTTTTACAAAGGAACAATACCCTAAAATGCTCGACACTACTTCTGAAACACTCTGTATATCGTTTCTTTTCATTTCAAAATCATCATCCAGCCATCTAGCTTATGGAGAACTCTAATCAACAACATTACCTGTTGTAGTACACAAGAAGCAAATGAAGTCGCCTTATTGTTTGGAGTAAGGCACGTTAAATGGAGCAATCAGATTGGAACGAATCTAATGTATTGGATACGTGAGAAGCAAAAACCTACAGGAATTAATAAAAATAACTAAAGGCTATCTACATTGAGGAAAATATGTCACATTGTACCGTACTTTGTCATTAAAATATTCACTGGAAATAAAAATGTTTTAACAAAATATTGGGAACTCAATAACAAGAAAATTGAAGATTTCTGCCATTTCCACTGCTCTACCCAACTTTCTTGAATAACATTCGAAATAGTTCCGAATTCAGCCAGCAGATGGCAGTAGCAATAGGGTGACTTGCTTCGACCTCCATTGGTCACGCCTTCAAGCTCCGCCTACGATCAAAATGGCAGAAAACATCGATTATAAAAGTTTTCAAATTCAACCAGTAGATGGCAGCAGTTGACGGGTGATGTTTCAGATTTGACTTGGACACGCCTTCATGCCCCGCCTGCTGTTTTCTTATTGGTTGACCGTGTTTCGTGAGCTCTGTCTTAGAAAATGGCTGCTAACAAGAAAATGATGGACGGTGTATCATACACAAAAAATTACGCTGAATTACTTTTGACGATCTTATACAACATTTATTTATGTATTCAGGCTGGTAAGATTCTATCAAGTTAGTATTTGAAGAATCTATCTATGGAATCTAGACTCAGTTTTACTTTTATCGTGTAACTTAGGCCAGTACTAGACTTCAATAGTTTTATGCTGTATGAAATGAGATAAAAATATGATCTCAAATTCTAATATTATACTCATAAATATTCTCATTGTGGAATAATAATTTCAAGTTTTTAAAGGGTATTTGATTTTCATTTAATTCATCAATCATTTCAAATATGGTAGCCCTAAGTTTTAAAGTTAAATTTTCTATTTTTTATATGATGAATATAATGGAATAGAACTCAAACTATTCATGATCTAATACCAACCTCTTACCTCTTGCCACAAAATTAAGGCTGAAAAACTACAACAATTCGGTAAAAATATTAGTATTATAGGATTATTATATGTGGAGGAGTTTTTATTGGAGACTTGTGATATTTTGACAAAATGTATTTGGTTGTCCCCTTGTCAGCCAACCATAGAATTCAAGATGGGAGTTTCTTGGCTTGCTTCACACATTGATCGTAGTTTTTGCAATTTATCAATTCATTATGATGAATGAATTTATGCAGACGAAATAATTCAAGTTGTTGGTAAGTTTCTTATCAAATGTTGGGAAAAATTATTCTAATAGCCCAACTGAAATTTTAAAATTCCCGGTTTCTTCTTCTTCTTCTTCTTCTTCTTCTTCTTCTTCGTCTTCTTCTTTTCATTCTTGTCCTCCTCCTTAAACTCCTTCTTTTCCCCTTCTCCTTCTGTAACTTGTTCTTCTGGTCCTTCTACTTTCTGTCTCCGCTTTTATTCTTTTCTTCTCCTTGTCTTCTATTTGTTTTCCTCTTTCTTCTCCTCCTTCCTTCTTTCACCTTCTTGTTGTTTCTCAAGCTAATCCAATCTTCTATCTTGTTACCTTGTTCTTGTTATGTTTTTTCTTGTTCTTGTTTTTGTTCTTGTTCTTCATCTTCATCTTCATCATCATCATCTTCTCCCTTCTTCTTCTTCCTTCTTCTTCTTCTCCCTCTTCTTCTTCTTTTTCTTCTTCTTCTTCTCTCCTCTTACTTCTCCTCCTACTCATCCCTCTCCATTATCCTTGATTTTTTCAGAAGTGTACGAATATTGAAGTAATGGGCTGCAATCTTACTGAAATACTCTGTAGAAAAGAAGAGAGAAGAAATAAAGATATGATAGTAGGAAGAAAATTTAGAAGGAAAAATGGAATGATAGGAAGAGAGAAGAAGAGGAGAAAACATTAGGAAGAGAAGAAGAGTGAGCGAGAGAGAGAGACAACCGATCACTTAGTTTAGCACGTTCGGTGAGGTAAGGTCGGTTTATAAAGATTATATTTTATCAGCGTTGAATCAGATTGGAAAAGTAGTTGGCTTGATTAATTTTGTCCGGCATCCACTCCTGTTCAAGCAAAGAAGACATTCTGACAAGATGGGGAAATAACTCCAACTAAGTCGATATTGGTCCAAAAATTAAAAATTTTGCCTCAAATTGTAGGAAACATTCTGCTCTACAATTTAAGACTGAATTCATGATTGTTGAACCAATATTGACCGAGCTGGTGTCATTTTCCCATCTTGTCAGAATGTCTTCTTTGCTGGGACAGACTATAAACTGCGGGTCACTTATTATACTATAATCTCGAGTAATAAAATAAAATTGATCACGTGACTGTGACGTCACGAATGCTTGTCTGATTGGACAGATAACACTACGAAGATTAGAGAAAGAGGAAGGAAGGAAGAAAGAAGGAAGAAGGAAGTAAGAAGGAAGGAAGAAGGAAGTAAGAAGGAAGGAAGAAAGGAAGGAGGAGGAATGGAGAAAGGAGATAGAGTGAGGAGGATGTAGGAAGGTGAAGAAGTGAGACACAAGTAAGAAGATGAGCAAGAAGAAGAAAGAAGGATATAAGAATTTGGGAAGGAAGGAATAAGAAGGAAGGAAGATGTAAGAAGAACAAAGAGGAAGTAAAGAAAGAAGGTGAGAGAGAAGAAGGACAAAGAGTTAAAAGTATGCAACACCGAATAAATGGAAGAAAAGACAATAGAAACAGAATAATGATTACTGTAGGAAATTTATCGGACTTCGAAATTTTGGAAAGTAAAAAAGGAGGTGATAAAGGAAATGATTGGATGAAGTGTATGAGAAAACAGAAATAGAAGCTGAAAAAAGCAAAGATAAAGGAGAGGAAAGAGTAGGAGGAGGAGAAGTATGAGAATTATGAGAGAAAGAAGCAGAAAGAAGAAGAAAAGAGAAGATTAGAATAAAGTGAAAAAGAAGAACAAGAAAAGAAAAGTGGAATCAAGGAGAATAACAAGAATGAAGAAAAAGAAGAAGAAGAAGAAGAAGAAGAAGAAGAAGAAGAAGAAGAAGAAGAAGAAGAAGAAGAAGAAGAAGAAGAAGAAGAAGAAGAAGAAGAAGAAGAAGAAGAAGAAGAAGAAGAAGAAGAAGAAGAAGAAGAAGAAGAAGAGATGATGATGAAGATGATGATGATGAATAAGAAAGAAGAAGAGAGGAGGAAGAAGAAGAAAAGACATAACAAGAACAAAGTAAGAAGATGGAAGATTAGAAGAAGCTTGAGAAGAACAAGAGGATGGAAGAAGAAGGAGAAGAAAGAGAGAGAAGAAGGAAAGAAGGAGTGAAAGGAGAAGAAGGAAGAAGAAGAAGAAGAAGAAGAAGAGAAGAAGAAGAAGAAGAAGAAGAAAAAGAAGAAGAAGAAGAAGAAGAAGAAGAAGAAGAAGAAGAAGAAGAAGAAGAAGAAGAAGAAGAAGAATAAGAAGAAGAGAGAAGAAGAAGAAGAAGAAAGAAGAAGAAGAAGAAGAGAAGGAAAAGAAAAGAAAGAAGATAATACATGAAGAAGATCGATTACTGTAAGCAGCAGCATAATACTATAATGATGAATATAAAAATGAAAAAATACCGGCTCAAAGTGTTATTACACATAATTTTTTATACATCATTATAGTACATGCTGCTGCTTATTACAGTAATCGATTGGCTCATCAGCTTCATTATTCTCTCTTCATCTTTTTCTGTCTCCTTCTTCTTCTTCTTCTTTCCTCTCATCCTCCTACTAGTCTTCTCGTCTTCTTCTTCCTCTTCTTATTTCTTCTTCTTCTTCTTCTTCATCCTCCTTCTTCTTCTTCCTCCTCTTCTTCTTCTTCTCCTTCTTCTCCTTCTTCTTCTTCTCCTCCTCCTCTCCTCCTCCTCCTCCTCTCCTCCTCCTCCTCCTCCTCCTTCTCCTACTCCTACTCCTTTTTTCCTTCTCATTCTTCACCTTCAACTCCTCCTTTTTCTCCTTCTCCTTCTGTAACTTCTTCTTCCGTCCCTTCTCCTTTCACTCCTCGCTTTTCTTCTTCTTTTTCCTCTTTCTTCTCCTAATTTCTTCCATCCTCTTGTTGTTTCTGAAGCTACTCCAATCTTCCATCTTCTTACCTTGTTCTTGTTATGTCTTTTCTTCTTCTTCCTCCTCCTTTTACTCCAACTTCTTTCTCTTATTCTTCATCATCATCATCATCATCATCATCATCATCTTCTTCCTTCTTCTTCTTCTTCTTCTTCTTCTTCTTCTTCTTCTTCTTCTTCTTCTTCTTCTTTTTCTTCTTCTTTCTTCTTCTTCTTCTTCTTCTTCTTCTTCTTCTTCTTCTTCTTCTTCTTCTTTTCTTCTTCTTCTTCTATTCTTCTTATCTTCATTTTTCAAATCCTCTTTTTCTCCTTTTCCGTTAACTTTTTCTTCTTCTGCTTCCACTCATCGATTTTCTTCTTATTTTTCCTCGTCTTCTTCTTGTTTTTCCTCCTTCTCCGTCCTCCTCCTCCTCCTCCTCCTCTTGCTTCTACTTCTTTCTTCTTCTTCTTCTTCTCTTCCTTCTTCTTCCTCTTCATCATCATCATCATAATTACATCTTCTTCTTTTATTTCCCTGTTTTATACATAATATCTTTTTCATATCCTCATGATATAATATACAATAAGATAGCTCGTTGAATACATGTGTATAATAAAACGCAGATTAGCCTCCGCCCTGTAAAACATTGTTAGGCAAGCCTTAGTGAGGCTCAGACAAAGATTAATTTGTAATTCGAAAAGTTATATCCAACTATAAAGTAGTTACAGGCTAACGATTAAATTTTGAGTTTGATAATTGAGTAGGAGAATAGGCTATCAGGAATCACTTAGATTGTGATGGACCTACCAGCAATTTACTTAGTTGAACGATTTGTCTTCATTCTTTCCTTGTTCGTAATTAATTGTGTCTATAATATTATTTTTCAACTCAGATGAAGACGTGAGGGTTCAGGAATTTCGAGGGATTAAGCCATGAAGTTTAATGATGGTATCTTATTACAAACAGTGATACAGTTATGGGAAACTTTTGTAATAAACTACTATTTTTGAACTTTTGTTACCTCCTGTATGGTTATCAATGGAAGACAAAATTTGTTAAATTGTATTTTTTGAGGTTGGTTGGTAGACATGATTTTCAAGTCCTAAATTCGACTATTAAAGGGTATTTTCCATTTCATTCCAACCAGGACATTCTCATTTCATTTATTCATAAATTTATACAAAATACTTAAATTGGGAGGAAAACCTAGGCATAGCCTGTACTATTCCTCGCTAAAAAATCTCCAATAAGGTCGATGTTCTCAGAAATAAGGTTATGATATCGTAGCAATGCTAGAACAGATAATTTACAATCCAGGAAAAACACTTTTGAATTTCAGTTTTGTAAGGTTCTACTAAGATTAGGTTTTAATTAGATTACTAATTACCTTGATCTAATCTAATTATCTTTATTCTAACTATAATTTAGTTATAAAACCATATCATGAATTGATCTACAAACTCGAATCATACATCTTATAGACTGTTAAGTTATATTTTATCGACTAGAAAAGAAATCATTTTCATTTTCTCAATAAAATTCTTCTTAACCATGACTGAGATAGGTAAACAAGGGGAAAATATTTTCATCAAAAGCTTCCCCCCCCCCAAAATATATAGTCTAAATACAATATTTTTTATGAAAAGAAAAACCCCCCCAAAGTTATATAGTCTATCCACGCAAAGAAGACCCTCTGGCAAGATGGGAAAATGACTCAATTTCGGACATTATTGCTTAAAAAATCATCAATTTGATCTCAAATTGTACTAAACAATTTGATCTACTATTAAGACCACATTCATAATTCTTGAACAAATATTTACCAACCTGGAGACATTTTTATATCTTGCCAGAGGGTCTTCTTCGCTTGGACAGACTATACAAGGTTCATGTTACATATAAATAACATGATCACACATAGAAAAATATCGCTTTTAAATGAGAATAACTTAAGCTTGCTTAGGTTTTGTTTGATTTCATCCATGTATTAGTTGAGTTCTTACTATGATACACATTCAATTCACTTCAATATACTCCAAAACTTGATAATATTCAACTTTGATCATGTACAAACATCTAAGGTGCTGGAATTTTTAGAACTTCTATCATGATTCCAAACTGAAATACTGTGTTAGCCTACAAGTTCACGAAACACAGCAATTGGTGGAATAAAATCTACCTACAGTCTAGATAGTATCTATTTAACGGGAGAGAATACCATAACACAGTTGAGAGCCTGTGGCAAAACCTCTATAATCTGTTCAAGCAAAGAAGACATTCTGGCAAGATGGGAAAATCACTCCAGCTCGGTCGATAATGTTACAAAAATTATGAATTTGGTCTCAAATGGTAGAACAAAATGTTTTATACAATTTGAGACAAAATTCATAAGTTTTGAATGAATATTGACCGAGCTGGAGTCATTTTCCCATCTTGCCAGAATGTCTTCTTCGCTTGGACAGATTGAACTGAACTCATGTCGTTATCCATGGCTGAGATCGACCTTTATAAATTTCAATCTCGTTAATACGATTTGAAGGGGGCCGGTCCCAACCAATATGTGAGATTCAACTCTCTCTATCACCCTCTCTCTCTTACCCTCTCATTTCTCCTCTCTCCATCTCACTTCACTCTTGTTTCTAAAAGTGGTAATAAATTTTTATTCAGAATCATCGTCCGTCGGACAATTGTTTGCAGGGTTTGTGTTAACGCCCCCTTGCTCGCACACATATATCGTGTTCGCTAGTATAAATAGTCGACTAAATGGTCGATTGTTTATCGATAGTTATAATCGCTGTATTCACTAATCACATAAATGGAGACAGATTGAGCCTGATTTATTGGAATTGTGTGTTCTAAAACAATACACAGATTTTCTCCTGATACTCTGAGAATATTTTTAAGTTTATATTGTGATTGGAAACTGAAAGTGGGGTTGGGTTCATTTTAATAGACTTTACTGTTATTGAATTTAATGAATAATGAATTTTTATCAAAATGAAAAATCTTCACAGAATAGTTAGAGTACTTACTCTCATAGAGTTGATAGATAGACTACGGGCCAAATTTCCTATTTCTTGTAGTTCTCTATCAATTAATTCCCGACCAAATTTAATATGGGAATAGAAATGTATGTATAATTGTTACAAGGCTTGATTAATATACAGATCGATTACACTATTAGAATTTGTAACAGATTCGATGTAACAGGGTGGTGCTAGCGTGTAACAGAGATTAGATTAGATTAGATTACTTTATTCAAATAGATAACAAAATTCGGCTTAGATTATACATTGTAATATAAATGAGTAAAACAAAATTATCCTATAAATTTCACAAAATAGAGACTTCTAGTAAAAATACGAAAAACGGTGAATGCAAAATTTATACAGATTTTAAATTGGAGGCTCTGCAAAATGAATAAGGAGTGTAAGTTATCTAAGTGAAAAGGCGAAGTTTAGACATATATATGTCCATTCTTGGGAAAGGATAATAAGGTTATCCTTTCCATTAACACTTGGCCTTAAGTTGAGAATTCATAACGAGTTATTAGAATTACTAAAGATAGTAAGAAAAATTATTATAGCATTTAAAAACTAGATTTGAATGAATAAATACGATATTAATCGATATTTGAATTATATTATGAGATAAGTAACAATAAAATGATTATGGTAAATAGTTAATGGTAATGGAAATGGGTAATGATATTATGAATTGAGATAACTCAAAGTAAAATTATTTACAAGTTTATGGCAGTGAATGAAAATGTGCGATGAATGACAAGAGTTGGGTTAATATTATAATAAAGGTTTGGATGGTGAATATGTGATGGTGGTGTACCTAAAATGGAAGTTAAATTTATAATTAAAAGTATGAGGAGAAAGTGAATATGGTGTGTGATGAGAGTCGGATTTATTCAAGTATGTAATACTATGTAATAAGGTGAATTATGGAATTTATCATGTTGCTCTAGGTCTGGACATATTCGATCATTTTGTCAACAAGATGTTTTCTTAACTTCAAGATGAAGCTAGGAGATCGGATGAGATCGGAGAGGACCTGGAGCTCTAACTTCGCCCTTATCAGAAGTAATGACGTAATCCATAAACTTGGATTGCTTTAGAAATTTTTAAACTTCAAATACAAAATTAAATTTTTCATGTATTCCAATTTAAAAATTAGGCTATCAAATCAATGTATCCCATCTCCATCTGTTATTGATATCCCCCTACAAAATATTTGGTTTCACGCAGATTATTCATGAAATATTTGAAGGTTTTAATAGTTTGATCAACTTAAATCCTTGCCCTTGGCCATTATAAGACTGTCTCATTTTAGTCTCATAATCTATTTATTCCCAAGAATCGTGACATTTTTTTCTAAAACCGTGAAATTTTCCAAAAACCTTAACATTTTTATCGTTTTAATGATGTAGTTTTGAAAAATCGTTTCAATGATTAAATTATCATCTCAAATTACAGCTATTGAAACCACAAACTCTTCTAATTGAACTCCCCTAACTTGAATTAATGTATCCGATGTTGTGTGTTTCAAATTATATTTCAAATATCAATGTTGAACACATTCAACTACAATATCGACTTTAGTTCGAGATTAGTGTTATAACTCTTATTAATTTCCATTGCATCTCTCAAATCCTACCTCAGTCGAGCAAAGAAGACATTCTGACAAGATGGGAAAATTCCTCCAGCTCGGTCAATATTGGTTCAAAAATCATAAATTTGATCTCAAATTTTAGAGCAGAATGTTTTCTACAATTTGAAACCAAATTTATAACTTTTGAACCAATATTGACCGATCTGGAGTCATTTCCCCATCTTGCCGGAATGTCTTCTTCGCTTGGACAGGCTACACCCGCCTGCCACTTTGGAAAAAATCGCAAATTGCTTTGAGATGATCGCGATAAAACACCTTTAAAAGCCGCCAGAACTAATCTATATACATTCATATACATATACATAATAATATATATTAAATAGCTATCAGACAGGGGTGAGAGACTAATAATTATTAAACAAGTGTTAGTTCCCCACCTGGCCGCAAGAGTTCGTGTCGCTCGCTCGTGCAGCCTCCCAATGGAGATTATCTATCACGAAATGAGAGAGAAAGAGAAGAATACAGGGTGTAAGAGAGAGAGAGAAAATTAGAGGGAGAATGAAATTATTATCATGATGAACGTGACTCGCTTAAAGAGCTAAAAGATAAATTGAATCTAGTTTTAATTAAACTATTATTATTCCAACTCGAATTCACATATTCACGTTCCTCTAAATACTGGTTCTATATTTATCACTGGCTACACAGCACACATATCTATATTGTATCGCTCTCTTCACATTATTATATCTGTATTGTACCAGAATCCCAACTAATAATAAAGGATAATGGCCGAAGTTATTCTATTGATTAGAAGTCAATATTGAGTTTTCAAGTTGTTGCTCTCTGCGGAGAAGAATATTGTTCAATTATTGAACGTAACAAGAATAGCATTCTTCTCAACTAAATTAATATCAGGAATAATTTAAACAGTTGTATTATCAATTAAGAAGAGTGCGTGGCCAATCGAAATAATTAATTCTTCGATTTTAATTAAGCAGGTATTGAGCCAGTTGTGGAACTGGTTTGTTTGAAGGTATACTGTACGTCATTATTGGATTGAAAATGTGATAGGCGAGGTATCATTGGTGAAATTGTTTTCTAGGGGATTTTCAAACCTTCGAAAAACGCTGGATGTGGGGACTGGTTTACAACCTATCATAGTCAAACAGGTAGAAGTTTCAAAATAAGGTTGAAAGAGCGCATCAAAGATTTTAAATGTATGTAAAAAATAATGTCACCCTAAAAAAAAAAAATGTAAACATTATGTAAAAAATTTTAAATTGATGTATCCCTTTTTATGTAAAAGGGATTCCAACTTTGCTGAACATTAAATAGCAAACGATCTCAAGTTCAAGGACGATGAGAATGTTGAGTTTCTTCATTTCTATAACAAAAACAGAACTCTCAACATTCAAGAAGCTTTACAAATAACTAGAGTAACAGAAAATTATTCACAATTTAGTTTGAACGACCAGATTCATTTCACCTATTTTTAAAAAAAAAACTTTAGAAGTATGATTTTTAAAAAAGGGTATTAGATTTTTTCATTTTATTTATCAATTATTTAAAATAGCCCTAAGTTCAAAGTTTAATTTCATTTCACCCAGTATGATACCAGAAAACCAGTTTTATAATAATTTGTTACGGTATTAACTTATTCCGTTTCTTTCCCCATTTAACTCATTTCTCCGTTTATTTCATTGTTATTGTAAGTATTTATTGTTCTTCAATTTTGTTTGTTGTTAGAATCGCCATTTTGACACGTTTGAATGAACCGCTAATCGGGGAGGAGCTTGTCTAGTCCAATGGTGGACGTTCACTGTGATTGGTTCAAGCGTCTACCAATAGCTGTGTTTGATCGTTAGTATAAATACTACTGCTTTAAGTTCTAGTTTACCAGAGAAAGATAATGGTGTAGCAACAGAAACCGGTATCTCGATTTTTCAATAAATAAGTGGTTTGAAAATATATTCTCTTTTCATTTAGCCTTATTCGAAAATACATAAAAATTGAACATTCCAGCATTCAAATCGAATCGAAATCATTTATCACAAAAATACAATTTGTATAACAACGTTAAGCAAGTATAGTTACAACAATTAGAAATATACAATTATAAGATGATTGTAAAGTTTTACAACTTTACAACTCTTAGATGATTGTAAAGATTGTAATTTTATGAAGATTTGAATAAAAACATATTTCATTACTTACAAGGAAACATACATGAAAAGTGATGTTAGCTCATGTCACTATGCCGAAAATCAGGAAAAAATAACTATTGGCTCTCTGAAACTTCAGTTTTTATTTTTATTCATTGATAATAATAGAACTTAGAAGATACCTAAACTGTGTTTAAATCCTCTCAAAATGTTTGATCCTTGGAAATAAAATTGGATTTCAGATAAATTATAGATTTTTGACTCTGTATTACTACTGGGTATCAGAAAGCCTCATTGTAAAGAGGGCTATATAGGCAGTGAATAAAAAAATTATATGATTCACTACTGTACTCGAATTATATTTAGTAACGCAAATAAGTCCCCTTCCTTCTTTGATCAAATACAATCCTTCTATATTGTAACCTTAATTTGAAGTATTTGACAAAATCTGGAAATAAGACGTTTGTCTGGACAATTATTGTCTGTGATTTATCCATTAAGTAATTTATTTTGTCAAATAGATTAATATAAATCCTTCTGTGCATACCGTATATTGGTGGGAGTTGGAGGGTGTTTTATTCTATTACCTACCAGTTTGTAAATACCTTCCTGCAAAATTCTTTGAACACTACTAGTTCTCTTCAGATGGTAGGAAAAGGTCCAGAAGGGAATAGTCTGATCGAGCACGGAAGACATCCTGGCAAGATGGGAAAATGCCTCCAGCTCGGTCAATATTGGTTCAAAAAATATCAGTATAATCTGAAATTGTAGTTAACATTCTGCTCTACAATTTGAGACCAAATTGACAATTCTTGAACCAATATTGACCGATCTGGAGTCATTTTCCCATCTTGCCAGAATGTCTTCGTTACTCTACCAGACTTTATGAGGAATAGTCTGTAAAAGACTAGCTTCATCCTCAGGGAGGGAAACAAGGTGGGAATTGGAGGGGGAGGGTTTGTGTAGGGGGTATTCCTCTGGTCGGAGGGGGATATTTATCCAGCGGGGCGTACCCAGTCATGATCAATAAGACCGTCCTCAGAAACAATAAAGTGTTTGATTTACAATTAATAACATTTAGTGCTTGAAATATTGATACAACTGCTGGCTCGAGTCGTGGGCAAGATAAGCGGTCGGCACTTCTGAACAGCTTTGAGGTTATGTTCGATGCTTTTTAAACTTGAAACACTGATGCTTAACTAAACAAGTAATGAACTCCGCCTGTTTCACTCTGTAAAGTATAGTATAGTCTGACCAAGCAAAGAAGAGCCTCTGGCAAGATGGGAAAATGACTCCAGCTGGGTCAATATTGTTTCAAAAATTATTAATATGGTCTCAAATTGTAGGAAACAATTTGATTTACTATTGAGACCACATTTATAATTCTTGAACAAATATTGACCAAGCTGGATTTTTTTTCCCATCTTGCCAGAGGCTCTTCTTTGCTTGGTCAGACTAGATGCTTTACCATGTGAAGTATTACAAATCATTACAAATAATAAAGTAAAGTAAAGCCGATGCTTTACTCTCAAAAGAATAGCAAATGATTTACTCTATAATGTATAGCAAATGATTCACTCTGAAAAGTATAAGGGAGAGTGGGGAACAGTGAGACACTTTTTTCGAAAGCAGATAAAAAGTTTGTAAAACCTTTTTTGTCGCTTTAAGTATTCCAGTAGATAGTCTAGGATATCTACTCTGAGAAAATCAGTATTAGTAAACATTTCTATCAAAATTGAAAATTTTAAAATTTAAAAAGTAACATGACCTCAAATATCTCAGTGTTCCCCACCCCGGGGGAACACTGAGACACACCATGGGGAACAGTGAGACAAAAATTTTAATGCAAGAAAACTGAAATATTATACCAATTTTTTCAAAATATTCAAAAAGAATAAATAATTGAAAACCAGTATAGTTATTTGCAACAAACAAAAAGAATGTATAAGCTCCAAGGAATTCATTTTAAAATTCAATTCTCATACCGGGGAAGAGTGAGACACTTTAGAAAATAGGCGAATTTCAAAAGGAGGTCTGTCTCCCCTAAAAATATTAATACACCTTCAAAACAAAGGGTATTGAGTACCTTGATACCCCTATGGTGAACTGGCCCCCCACAAGACCAATTGGTGAACGCCTATGCGTTCAGCATAGTCTCACTCTTCCCCATTCTGTGCTCCATGGCTTTTTAATTTAAAAAAACATAACCTCAAAATATTATCGAGTTAATTACATGTTGCTTCAATCAGCATGAATAACTGTATTGAGAACATCCTTGGTTCGTGTCATATTTCGAAAACTCATTTTCATAGAAGAAAAAACTAAAGTGCGGAGAAAAATATTTCTTGCCTTCAAATGAAGTCGAAATCAAATGGAAACAAATCGTTGTCGTGAAGCCATCAAACAGGGGTGATACGTCTGGTACTCTAGTAGAAGCTACTGCCACTGAACAGCGCCACTGTACGGTGTCTATATTTTTTATTAAAAATCTTGTCTCACTGTTCCCCGTGTCTCACTGTTCCCCACTCTACCTTCGTAGATGCTTTGGTCTCAATCGTAGGAAACATTCTGATCTACAGTTTGAGGACAAATCAATATTTTTCGAACCAATATTGACCAAGCTGACCATTTTCTCATCTTGCCAGAGGGTCTTCTTTGCTTGGACTCTGTAAAATACTTACAACCGAACCGACGGTTGGCCAATGACTGTCAATTAATACTCAGCTCTGACAGACATTATGAAAGCGGTCTGCAATGACGAACCTGTTTACTGGCCTAGCTCTCAACTCGTTTTGCTTTTGAAGATCGTTTGCCGACTGTCCTGACAGAGCTGAGTATTTAAAATAGTCATTCGCCAAGCGCCAGTCTCGTTGGTATTTGCTTCATCCATTATTTGATATTTCAAGTTTGTTGGTAAATTAGTTATTGCTTGATGGATCAGTGGTTTTGTTTTTCATTTAAATTTCTTTGATTTTAATATTGGTTAGTCGTTAAGTTATTCTCAGTCGTTTTTGTTCGAATACTAGAACCTCTATATAAAGTAGGGAAGGTCGCTCATTTGACAGAAAAAGTTTGGTATAGTCTATCCAAGCAAAGAAGACCCTCTGGCAAGGTGAGAAAATTACTCCAGCTCGGTCAATATTGGTTCAAAAATATTGATTAGGTCTCAAATTGTAGATCAGAATATTTTCTACGATTTTAGACCAAATCAATAATTTTTGAACCAGTGTTGACCGAGCTGGCGTCATTTTCTCATCTTGCCAGAGGTTCTTCTTTGCTTGGACAGACGATATGTGGGGTTGCAAAGTGAGGTTAACTCATTTGACAATGTCGGAAGTCTGGGAAAATATATCTATTGGCTCTCAGAATAATAATGTTTCATTATTGTTTATTTAGTAATTCAACTTAAAAATGCCAAAACTGAGTTCAATTACTCTCAAAATATTTAATAATTGAAAAATAGATTCAGTTTAATTCCAATATGGCGGCTTAAAAACTCCTCTATTTCGATGTCTCTATAGCCTAGTACAATAACTATAATCAAATAACCGAATGGATCTTGGTGAAATTAAATTTCATGATTTGATTCTTAATTTATTATAGACTACACTATCTAATAGATGAAGAATTTGTACTCTATGGTAGCTATCACAATAGATCGTTATTCCAATAAACTAAAGACAGAATTCAAAATTAGAACACCATATATGATCAAATAACTTGGAAATGTGATAATAAAAGAATTGAAAGTTAACGACAACACCTACAAACAACATAATCATCATTATCTATTAACCACAACAGACTACAGCCAATAGAAATTATTGTTCCATACAAAAAGGGACATCTGGCAATACATATACACACATCAGACAATATATATAGAGATAGATAATGTATTCTAGGCGTGAGACAGGTCCAAGAAACTTCGCCAAAAACGTATATATATGTCGGCTAATTGATACGTTACAAGTGAAAGATACATCTTACTAACGAATATATATTTCAAAATTGGAAGTTAAAACTATATATACATACTGCACAAAGGAATATTGTACATGTGTGTTTCAAAATCCATCAGAGACGGATGATTAACTAGCGAACAATGACGTAAGAGCTTTCGACAGACAGGCCAATAAATTTGAGAAGACCTGACTTTCATATTGTGGTTAGTCGTCTATTTTTTATTCTTATTTTCTTCACAGGAAGTGCCAAATATGCGCTAAGTGAAGCCGATAAATCACGGGTCTAATGGGAGAGGAATGTTGGATAAGAATGGGGTGGAATGAGAGAATACTATACTGTTTTGTTCTTTCAAATTCGAGTTTGAAATTTAGATGAGGATAACACTGACGACTCGTGCCCACGAAACAGGTGAAGTGCTGTACAGTAAAGGATACGGGCACTTCACCTGTTGCGTGGGTACGAGCCGCCAGTGGCGGATAAGTAAATCATGATTATTATCAGTGGTGAATATTATTTGTAGAATATGGGAGCGTACGAGGAAACTCCCAATAATAATTCTCCCCAACCATAATTGAAAATAGAGAAATTACCATCATATTGAGAATTTTTAATAGAAAAAATGAATTAAAGTGGGAAATACAAAAATTGTTGATAAGAATATTAAAATAATCTATGTAAGTTGAGAAAATAAGTTGAAAAATCTGAAAGAAGGGAATACAAAAATTCAAATATTAAACAATTCAATTGAAACTGAATGAATAAATCTAGAAGCAAATCTAATTTGAAGAATCAAGCTTGAAACGTATTATAGTAGACTTGATTGACGCTTTGCGGATGTCTGTTTATACTGTCAGCTGTCAGGGCAGTCTGAAAGCGGTCTACAAAAATGAAACGATTAACTTTTAATTCGAAATGCTATCGCAGACTGGTACCTGACTGTGATAAGAATTGTTAGAATTATTCTGTAATATTGAAGAAAATTTAAATGTGTATCTTGAAATAACAAGGAATTATGTAATTTACTACGGTAAAAATTGTGATAATCATTATAAAATATGGTAGTAAATCGAGTTGTTTATTGAATGTTCTTCTTTATTCTTTCTTTACAATTGCGACTTGGTTTTTAAGTATTTTAAGCAAAGGATGAATGAGTGATGATGAAGGTTTAAGATGTAGGTTATATGTCTATCGACAATGTCCACTTTTACTATGCTCACAAATTTCAACTCACAAGAATAAAAAACCATGATTTATAACAAGAAATAAAGAAATTTGTAGCACAAACGCAATCTATCGTCGTTAAAATGAAAGCAAGAAGGCTTGTACTCCGATAGTAGTCCATTTTTGTTAAGCTCGCTTCCCATTGGCTAGCTCCTCCCACTTTCAACATTGGGAGGAGCTAGCCAATGGGGGCGAGCAACACAAATATTGTCTGACTCCACCCAGTGTTGAAAGTGGGAGGAGCTACAGTGTCGCCCAATCACAGAGCTCTATTGAAGCGTGCAAGTTCATAATCATCAATTCTTTAGAAGTAGATAATTAGTATTTTATTAAAATCTTGTATCAACCTCTGTTGTAGCTTTAAGACCAAAAAATGATTATAGAATCAAATGAAAGCAAGTAGAGAAACTATTTTGTGAACTTGGCTAATTAAAATCACTGGCTACTCGTGCCCACGAAACAGGTGAAGTGCCCGTATCTTCTTTTACTGTCTACAGCACTTCTTTTTAGTGCATTTCATTTAAAAAAATGCACTATTGGTCTTGACCGGATAATCGCAAATATATGATGCGATATATTTTTTACACGTTTCCGAGCTCCCGGAACACTATATATCTATCTATACTATATATCTACACTATATATATATATATATATATTTATATTTATATATGTACAGATTCTTGTTAACACGATAACTCCCGAAGGGCTTGTCGGAGAGCTACCAAACTTTGCACAAAAATCATTAGTGTTAATATCTCGGTCAAGTTCGTTAACCAGCCAAATTGGTCCAAGGGTAGGGGGTGAAATTAGGGGATGAAAATTTTGAAAAATCACTACAAATCGACCAATAACGTGATCGTTTTGAAAATTGGTGTGTATAATACCCTTATTATTCCCTACAATTTGAGCCATCAACGAGAAAAATCCAATAAAAAATGGCAGAGAAAATGGCGAATAACACAATGCCAAAAATTGTGTTTTTCGAAAACGGCGCCTTTGAATTCATACCCTGAATAGCTCATTATAAGTCATATGATTTGAGCCATCATAGAATTGCATTTGAAATGCACTCTTTCCGACCGCCAGCTGCCGGAACGAATTTTTATTTGATTATATCATCATGTTTTGGTATTGAAGCTAAAGCATAAATTGATTGAATATCAAAAGTGAATCAAGAACCAAAATTTATTTGGTCACTTCAATTTTCATACGACCCTGTAGTACATGTACTCTTCAAATGAAAACACAACAACCGTTAACTTTGATTACAAACAACAAAACACAATTCAATTTACCGTCTTCAATTATTCTTTTAATACGAGCACATAACCTAATCTATCCATGGCAACGTTCTTAACTTTACAACACATTGTAGACTAGTTATACTGTAGTTGGTGTAACTTTCGACTCTGATTAACACGTTTAAAATACAATGTACAATGTATTCAAGGTTGAAAGTTACACCAACAAGAGGATACTGTTATAGTCTGTCCAAGCAAAGAAGACACTCTGGCAAGATGTGAAAATGCCTACAGCTCGGCCAATATTGGTTCAAAAATCATTTATTTGGTTTCAAATTGTAGATTAGAATATATTTTACAATTTGGGATCAAATGTGAAATTTTTGAACCGATATTGATCGAGTTGGAGTCATTTTCCCATCGTGCCAGAATGTCTTCCTTGCTTGGATGGACTGTATGATAGAGATTGAAAACTTAATCAAGCAGCAGACGATCCAGGCTCACTTTACAATGGAGATGTGTTAATTAAAAACATGCTCTATTGGATATCTGTCTGTCAAAAGAATAAAAAAATAAAAGAATGTCCTCCGGTAGCCATCCTTTGTTAAGGCTTTCGCCCAGCTCCATTATCCTCGACGAGAGCATAATCAATTTCTTCTTTCTTTCTATTCTTTATCAATTTCTCTCATCTTTTATCAACAAGTGTATAGAATGAAGTGCACCTATTGTGGCCTGATTTGGGTCAACTAGCCTGGTTCTGTGTCTATTAGTTGGGTTGCATAATGAGAAATTTGATCATGGTTAGTTATCGGTGAATGGGATCGATTATATTATCGATAGTACTGATAACGGTCGATAATGCCCTAGGATCAATCATAACCATCTATTCAGTAGAATCATAGAAGGTTATGGATTAATGTGTTAAGATAGTAACGGAAAAAATTAGTTTTAGTTTAGTTTAGACACAAGTTGAGAAAAGAATTTTTATATTTCAAATTAATTTACTTGAAAAACCTGAATGAGGAAAGAGATGGATCCAAAAGATTTTAAATGTAATATGATATAGCTGACGTTAAAACGTTTAGTCTGATCCTTGTACGCTCCAACAGCTGATTTTGTCACTTGGAGTTGTCATTTAGATTATATTCAGATTAGATTATATTTAGATTAGATTATATAGCCTAGATGATGTTTTTCGAAATGGAAAGATAATAAATGTATTTCATCTATTGAGATGCTTTACATCAGCTGATCTTAGGTTACATCACGTACAAGAAACAGACGAAACCGCCTAACTTTTGGGTGTCAGCTATAACAAATAGAATAATTACAAAGTAATAGTTAAAATAAAACAAAAGTACAGAAGTTTCTGAAAACAGCTAGTACGGTTACATTAAAGCCGCGTATCGACAGTCCGAGGCATGTGCAGCGAATGCCTCAAGGTACAGTCTGTTCACGCAAAGAAGAGTCTTGCTACTACTACTAGTCTACTATCTACTTCAGTCTCCAGCTCGGTCAATATTGGATCAAACATTATTGATCTATTCTCAATTAGGCTATAGGAAACATTTCGATCTTCAATTCGAGACCAAATCAATAATTTTTGAACCAATATTGACCGAGCTGGAGACTTGAGTAAAGACGCGTATCGACGGTCCGAGGCATGTGCCACACATGCCTCGGACTGTCGATACCGGGTTTGCTAGCAGCCAGGCAAACGCGGCACACAATTCGCAGCGAGCAGTGCCTGTTGCCTCGCAACGCACAACGAACAATTCTACAAACTAACCTCAAAATTGTACCCATTCCTATCCATTTTTGTGATTGAGAATTCTATTTGGGTGCAGAAGGTTCTAATAGGCAATAATAAACATTGCCTTAAATTTTTATCTACTAATTGAGCCTCCAAACCTCCAAACTCCAAATTATAAATTGTCAGAGCTTAGTTGCTTTGTCTCCTGCTTGATGGCGCTAGTCAATTTGTTCGCGTGGTCGCATTTTTAGTTACAAAAATTGCAGATCACACATATGTCTCAGCCGTGAGTTCATACTTTTTTTGCGTCAACAGAATGTACCGCGAGGCATTCGTGGCACATGCCTCATACTGTCGATACGCAGCTTAAGCCGAAACGTTTGTTGGTTCTATCGTTTTATGTGCTTCTTGTGCGCTTCAACAGCTGATGTTGTCAATTAGAATGATGGATACCATTTAGCTACCTGGATGATGTTTTTGAAATTAAAAGAGAAATAGATGCTTAACATCAGCTGGTAGTTGCTAGTAGGTTGCATCATTTACAACAGACAGACGATTGTTTTACGTAATCATAATGATTTTTCATCAACGAGCTCCTGAAAATTCTCATTTTTCATTCGATAAAACACAAAAAAATAAACTTAAACTGGTTTTGTAAAAGAAATCCTAATTCAATTCTACTATATTATGAATTCCAATTTAATTTGTCGTTAAAGGTAAGTACTCTCCTCTAGTCCATTTTAGAGAGAAATCTGAATTTCAAACCTTCAAACTACAAAACAACTACCTTGAGATTTCAAGAGAATATACTTGAAAATTTTCGGCATCTTTTGCAGATAAGAGTGAACTCTATCTCATTCAAGAAACACCCTCCTCCTTTCAAAGAAATGGTCACGTGAAGAGAAGACATTAGTTACGGTGAATTTAGGTGTGGGGTTTAAGAAGAAGAAGAAGAAGAAGAAAAAAGGGAGAAGAAGAAGAAGAAGAAGAAGAAGAAGAAGAAGAAGAAGAAGAAAAGAAGAAGAAGAAGAAGAAGAAGAAGAAGAAGAAGAAGAAGAAGAAGAAGAAGAAGAAGAAGAAGAAGAAGAAGAAGAAGAAGAAGAAGAAGAAGAAGAAGAAGAAGAAGAAGAAGAAGAAGAAGAAGAAGAAGAAGAAGAAGAAGAAGAAGAAGAAGAAGAAGAAGAAGAAGAAGAAGAAGAAGAAGAAGAAGAAGAAGAAGAAGAAGAAGAAGAAGAAGAAGAAGAAGAAGAAGAAGAACTACGATAAGAGTGGGGAATGAAGAAGTGGGTGGAGTGGTGGAGAAGAAAGATGAATAGGATAAGAAGGAGTAGGAGGAGAAAAAGATGAAGGAGAAAGAGGAGAAGAAGAGGGAGCATTAGACTTAAAAAAAAAAGTAGAACAACACCAAGATAAGGATAGTGAGAATGGAGTATGAGGAAGATGAAGAAGAGGTGGAGAAGACCGTCGAAGAGGAGTAGAAGGAAGTAGAGGGGGAGAAGGAAGAAAAGTGTGAGAAGGAGGAGGAGGAGGAGGAGGAGGAGAAGAAGAGAGAGGAGAAGAGGAAGAACTCAATTAGCCATTTAGACCGAAAACTCACATTAGCCATTTGAATACATATTAATTTCGTTGAAGTTCTGCAACGACGCAAACAGAGCTAAAACGAATTTAATAGAGGTGGCGCACTCTGACACGCCCACGGAAATTATTAAATACGTTCATTTCTTCTTCTTCTTCTTCTTCTTCTTCTACTACTTCTTCTTCTTCTTCTTCTTCTTCTTCTTCTTCTTTTCTTCTTTTCTTCTTCTTTCTTTCTTCTTCTTCTTCTTCTTCACTTTTTGTTATTCTTCTTCTCCATTCTCTCCTAGTTTTCCACACATATCCTGACTTGATAAGAACGATAAAATTCGAAAAGCAAAGAGGAAATACTCGTAAATTGGGTTGGAAGTTGAGTTTAACGAATTTGTTCTGACGTTTTTTACCCCAAAAACTTGGATCAATGTTTATCATTGGACTAGACTAGACTGGATTAGATTGAAAATTCAATAAAATGTTAATAGTTCCTAATGATGTTATTTTGAAAGGAAATTGTTTGTGGCGCATACTCATTCTTGAAAAATGCTGAAAAATGGGAGTCTTTATGAAAAAGATCAACCCTTATAAGAATTTTGATAAGATTATAATCTGATAAGAGCCTTATAATGTCATGATAAGAATTTTTCAAAATAAGTATTTGAAAAACTGGGGTTGGATTGAATTGAATAATTGTAATGTGATAAATTTTCTGAATGTCTAGTGATGAATGATGGAAGTAGCCTATATAATAATATAATAATATAGTAATATTATAATATTATATAGTAGTATCTAATATTATAATGTTCCAATATCGTTACCTCCAAGTTGGTTAGTTATCGGAGAGTGAATAATTTCAAATTTTTTCATGGTACGAAGTTTTCAACAGGAAAAATTGACAAAACATAGGACAAGTGAAAAATTTGTGTTTAGTAGTGATTTTGCGATTTTTGATCGCTATTTCTGAGTTTTGGGTAAGATTTACACAATCGCCGCCATTAAACGTTTTCTTCCGAATCCGACTCTCTTCAACTTCCATCAATAAAAAATACAAATTTATGATTCCTTATTTAGTTATAACCCTTATTGTTGAAAAAAGGCGTTTTCTAGCATATTTTTTCCAATTATCTCAATAACCGTTGAAGATACAAAATTGGAACTGGTTCCATTGAATTCCTCAGCTAATTTTACATGGGAATTGATTATTTTAGAACCTTACTAAAGCCACTAAAAAATTAGAAAAGTTAATATATTTTGAAAAATCTCAATTTTCCGTCATTGTTATCTCGTAACACAGCGTTATCGGTAACACAGCGTTTTTGGGGGTTGATCCCATGGAACTTTTTTGTCTACTTGGTGTAAGGAATCAGCCTGAGAAGTATCGCACATTCCTCCTGAAACACCCTGTATAATATTATAAGTATTATAATATAATAATAATAATAATAATAATAATAATAATAATAATAATAATAATAATAATAATAATAATAATAATAATAATAATAATAATAATAATAATAATAATAATAATAATAATAGTAATAATAGTAATATTATATAGTAGTATCTAATATTATAATGTTCCAATATCGTTACCTCCAAGTTGGTTAGTTATCGGAGAGTGAATAATTTCAAATTTTTTCATGGTACAAAGTTTTCAACAGGACTGTATAGATTCGTGTATTGAAAGTGATTATTATCAAGAACTACAGTAACTGAATAATTTAAAACAAATTTAATTTATGGAATTCTGCAATTGATATTACCAAATCAGTGATTATAATCAATTTAATCACAACTTTCCCAACACAACTTTCATAGACTAGTTTTACCGTTTGTAAATAACATACTTCCAATTAACAAGCCGCTCTCCCAATATCTTAGATCTAAGTTGATAAAAGATACGACTGTAGTTTACCCAACAAATTATTATCGATCTTATTGATAGATATCTATTGAAAACACTGGAATTATCTCGATTTTTACGACAATATCGTGTATCGATGCTTTCACAACTACATGTACATGACATCCAACATATACTTTAGTTAACTATCATATTTATATATTTTTTACCCATATAATACGTGTGTCTCGTAGATTGATACCCAAACGATGCTTCAACTCAACGAGCATTATAAATTTTCATTGCTCAATCATGTTTGAGTAGGTAATCACTATACTCACAAATTGCAATAACTTAATTCGACTAATTATATCCCGGAGCTAATGGATTGAGAAATTTCGAGAAATTTCCCTGTACGATAATGTTCCACAAGATAAGGCTCCAATATTGTTTACATGTAAGTGTTATTTTGTTTAGAGCTTGGTAATTGACCTAACCATCTATGAAGGATCGGTACTGTATAATTCACGGTAATTCGCGAGGTATACGCTTTATTACTGGTTAAATTTGTTTTTTTATGTTGTAGTTGTATTCTCTTTACTCATTACCCGGCTCTCATTACTGTGATTACATGAAGTACTTGAAGATATCTCCATCAGTGAAAATTGGTGTGTGATAATGATGAGAGTGAACCTTATTTTGTGTTCATATTTTCATAAAATGTGAGTATTTTTCAGTCTTGCCAGTGAATGCGAATAAAATAATATTCTTATAGATATTAGATATTACCGTGAATATACTAGCTAGTTATACTGTATAGTTAGTCTCAAAAAGCTAGGGAAGAAGAATTTGCATGGGCTACCAAGTATTCACTGTTGCTAGTGGACGTATATTCATCTCTATATATAAAAGCGAAATAGCACTGATTCATTCATTCATTCATCACCAGAACTGAAAATCCACTGAACCGAATGCGTTCAAATTTGGCAGTCATGTTCAGTTGGACGTTTAGACGCGCGCTAAGAACGGATTTTAAAAACTTTTCAAGGATACGCCAAATATTTTAGTTTTTCCAGAGTTTTTCGGCGTTTCCCTCATTTTTTCGAGAACCAATTGGTAGAAAATGTTTATATTTGATAGGAGGGTTCATGTAATGTCTAGAAATGTTGTTTTGAAATATTTCTGAAATCCGTTCAAGATTACGCCAGTAATCAGGTTTTCAAAATTGTGTTGATGTGTTGCGTAATCAGGTTTTCAAAATTGTAGATGTGTTGCATATCTTCCGCCTTGATACGACCAATCCTAACTGTAAATTCTATGGTTCAGGGAGATTATAGATGAACTAATTGAGAAGATATTGAATCAAGTTTCAAACTATTACCAATACACTTCCTAAGGTTGTGCTTTATATTAGCTTTTTACTATTTTTGGCGTTTTTCTTAGATTTTTCGAGAACCAATTGGCAGAAAATGTTGAAATTTGGTAAACAGGTCCAGATTAGGTCTAGAAATGCTGTATTCAATGAATTTCGAATCCCTTCTGGACGGAATTTGCAGGCGAGCGAAGCGAGCCTGTTTGACTCACTTATACTGCCGATAATGTCGGGTGTCCAGGAGGCGGAGCCCCCTGGCTAGGCGGAGAAGGCGAGCGAAGCGAGCCTGCCGGCTAGTACAATAATAACATAAGATCGTACTGATTATTGCTTATGAATAGCTGACGCTAACTAGTCAGACGGTTTCGTCTGTCTCTTGCACCACAAGCTAAGGTTTGAAAACTCAAAATAGGGTAAAATTAATTCTCTAGTTTGTGCTTGTACTTAACGTAGCCTACTATTTGTTTTGTTTATGAGGGTGAAGCCCACATGAGCTCTTAGGCTTGTGCGTGGGTAATGAAATGGATGATAGATGACGACTACTTTTTTTTTTATGTAGTCGGGACCGACGGCTTATCGTCTCCTCCGAGAGATGGGGTGGCCGTATTTATGTGATTGTGCTGTGGTCAAAAATTGTTTCCCCGCTTGGGACTTGAACCAGGGTCCACCTGGTTATCAGACCGGCGCTTTACCACTCCTCCAACGAGCCACCGTAATAACTGTAACAACTAACAACTGTAATGTAAAGCATCTATTGTAATTGTCGTTCTACATTTCAAAAAATCTTCTAGGAATAGCTAAATGACAACTCTAATAGACAACATCAGCTGTTGGAGCGCGGGAGGAGCAGACGCAACCGTCTAACATTTTGTCACCAACTATTTGCCAGCTACACCGATACAACTAATCTTAGCAAAATACTATCTGTACCAGTACCGCTGGCGGCTCGTGCCCACGAAACAGAGGTGAAGTGCTGTACAGTAAAAGATACGTGCACTTCGCACTTCACCTGTTTCGTGGGTATGAGCCGCCAGTGACCAGTATAGTCCGACCAAGCAAAGAAGAGCCTCTGGCAAGTTGGGAAAATGACTCCATATTGGTCAATATATGCTCAAGAATTATAAATGTGGTTTCAATAGAAATAGTATGTTTCCTACAATTTGAGATGAAATTGATAATTTTATAAGCAATATTGACCGAACTGGAGTCATTTTCCCATCATGCCAGAGGCTCTTCTTTGCTTGGCCATACTATACCTGTATTGTCTTCAGAACTCTTAGATGCTTTATTAGCTATTAACATCAACTCAATTATGATAACACATATTTTCTTTTCTCATTTTATCAGTTGCAATGACATGTTATGAAACTTGAAGATAGATGAATTATAATCCATCAATTATCACGTTATTCCCCCCCCTATCACACTATGAGTAATATAAAAAACTTGTACTTCCTCTTATTACACCATTCACCATTATCAAAAACATCTACCAACCATCACAATCTAATTTATAGTTATCAAAATCATATAAAAACCATGATACGACAAGGATTTGAGCGTGACAAACTAATAAAATCAGGTTGTAATGATCATAAAATCATTTTCGCACCATGTCTGTTTTATTTCAATAGAGGCCTCCTTCATTTTACAAGCCTCAACTCATTAAAAGGTGTCAGATTTATTATTGCTAGAGAACCATCTGGAGAAATGAGGTCTATTACAAGAGGAACCCGACTATACCCACCGCCAATATTATTTATGACTTTTTGAAACGGTTTTGTAGCATGCATAGCTTAGTGAGGTTCCCTTGGAATAATCTCTGGTTGTCCTTCTTAATCCTATAGCCTGTCCAAGCAAAGAAGACATTCTAGCAAGATGGAAAAAACCCTAGTTCAGTCAATTATGGTTTAAAAATAATAAATTTGGTCTCAAAATGTAGAGCGAAATGTTTCCTACAATTTGAAATCAAATTTTCAATTTTTATACCAATATTGATCGAGCCGGAGTCATTTTCCCATCTTGCCAAAATGTCTTCTTTGCTTGGACAGACTTTATACCACTTTGGTTGGCGGGCAATTCCTTTTGGTACTCTTATCTTTCTCAAACTCAAGAGTTTCCATTTTCTTATTTTTAAACAATTTTTCTCATCATCTTCTTCTTATAATCTTTTGCTATCTCTTGTTCCTTCTTTGATTTATTAGTTTTTAATTGTTTATTCCCAATTCCTTTCTATTAATCCTGTTGTTTATTTCGTGTTTTCTTTATGGTATTTTCCGTTTTCTTTTTTCACTTCTTTTCTATTTTTATCCTCTTCATTCATCTACTTTTCGGCTATTCTTCGGTTATCATATTTGTATTCAACATTTCTTCTTATTTTTCGTTAAATTACTCTTTCATTTCTATTTCATTAGTTAAATTTTCTTGTGTTGTATCAAGTAACTTGTTTGTCTTATTTATTATTTTCTTTTGCACTTCTTATTTTTTAACTTATACTTGAGGGAAGAAACTTTAAAAAATGATTACAATCACAGTACCCTTTTAAAAATATTTTTTAATTTCACACAACATGTTTCGGCGAATTTGCCATTTTCAAGTGTAAACAATTATTATGAAAATGGCAAATTAGCCGAAACATGTTGTGTGAAATAAAAAATATTTTTAAAAGGGTACTCTGATTATAATTATGTTTTGGACAATAGTCTGTGTTTTTAACCATTAAGTTTACATGTTTCTGTAAAATGAATAAATGAATAATCATTTTTAAAGTTTCAAAAAATACATTAGCCCTAAAAGAAAAGAAGTATTGAGGGAAGATTTATTGGATATTGCAGTCAATTATTCATAATAGCTTTCATTGGAAATTCGAAAAAATTATTATAATCAATACTATTCTTCTCAATATCCCCGTAACTCGTCAAGTTTTATTCCCCAATCTTCCCTCTTGATCACCTCTCATTTTCCTATATAATCTTCGATTATTCTCATTCTCATCTCATCCATCTTCTTTCTTATCCCCACTCCTTATTATTCTTCTCTTTCTTTTGCTCCTACCTTTTATCATTATCTAGTTTCGAATTACTACTTGAAAATCGACTTGAAAAATAATGATTTTTCCTTCCTTCTAGCTCACTATTCGTCATCCTCTCCTATCTCCTTAATTTTTCTCTATTCTCCCAATTTTGTTGAGAAATTTTCTATCTCATCATCTATTTATGCCTAATTATTCCTTCTATTTTATTATCTCTACATTTTTATCCGTTTCTTTTCTTAGGGAGGAGAGATTTACCTACAACTCTCATTTCTAAGAACGTATTCTCCGACTCTCCCATTCTCTCTCCGCTATTGCACCACTCTCTCACTCACTACATATCTGTCTTTTCTTTCTCTCTCTCTCTCTTCTCTTTCTACTTCTTTCTCTTTGTATTCCGCCCTCTCATTTACACTGTCAGGGGTCGGTTTTAAACAATAATTTCCTACACTAATTGGATCTTGAGCTATATTACTTTTTTAATGTTTTCAAAAGCAATTTGCCCACTCCTTCTCCTATTCTTCTTCCTCCTCCTCCTCCTCTTCCTCCTCCTCCTTCTTCTTTTCCAACTCACATACTTGTCCTTCTTGTACTTTTTATTCAACCACTTCCTCTTCCTTTTCCTCTTCGTAATCCTTTTATTCCTTGGACTCTCCATTCTTCTCCTGAAATTTGCCCACCCATCCTTTCCCTCTTCTTCCTCCTCCTCCTCGTACACTATTTCTCCTCCCATTCACGTCCTTCTTTTTTCTTCTTCTCTTCCTCATCATCTACTCCTTCTACTTCCCATTCCATTTCTAAAAGCAATGTGCCCACTGCTCCTCCACCATCTTCTCCTCCATTATTTCCTTCTCCCATTCTCGTCCTTCTTCTTATTCCCTCCTACTCCTCCTCCTCCTTCCCCCCCCCTACTTCTCTTCCTCATCCTTCCACTTCACACTCTTTCCTCTACCTCTTTTCATATCATCATCTCCTCCTTCTTCTTATTTTTCCTTCCTATTCCCATTCATTCCCTCTTTCTTCAATTCCTCCTTCTCCTTTTCAATCTTCTTCCATTTTTTTAACTCTTTCATCCCTTTCATCCCCCTTTTTCCTCCTCTCTTCTTCTTTCCTTTCATCTACTCAATTTTTCCATCTTCTTTACACCTTTTATCTTCCTTACCTTTCCATTTTCATCCTCTTATTCTTATATTGCTTCTTCTTTTTTCTTCTTCTTTTTTCTCCTTCTTTTTCTTTTCCTTCTTTCTTTTCATTCTTTTCTTTTTCTTCTTCTTCTTCTTTTCATTCTTTTTCTTCTTCTTCTTCTTCATCCCTCTTATGTTATTTTTATCTTTTTTGTCCTTCCTTTAAATTCTCTTTCTTTTTCTTTTTCATCTTCTTCTTCCCTTCCATCTTCCTTTTCCATAACATTTTCTGCAATTTCATCTCCTTCTCTAATCCAATCTTCTTTATTTCACTCCTCCTCCTGCTCTTCTTCTTCTTCTTCTTCTTCTTCTTCTTCTTCTTCTTCTTCTTCTTCATCTTCTTCATCATCTTCTTCATCTTCTTCTTCTTGTTCTTCTTCTTCTTCTTCCTCCTCTTCTTCTTCTTTTTCACCACCTTTATAATTATTCTTCTTTCCATTTTCCTCTTTTCCTTCTCCTCTCCCCTTCTTCTCTTTCATTTTCTTATCCTCTTCTCGTCTCACGGCCATTGGTCATTTTAATACCGTCCGCATGCATTCCTCTTATTTCGTTTGCCGGGCAGTTTCTTCGACTATATTTCATATTTTACTGCCTAGTCTAGGATTTACGATTTTTTCTCCACTTCACTCCGTTCTGGCTTTCTGCTTTGTTTTCTTTTTCTCACGTAGAATTTTCAAAGTACTGTGAATCTGTTTGGCCTCAGTATCTGCTAGTATTGTCATTATTTATTTGTGGGATTGTGAGAAATCCCTTATGTTTTTCTACATATTTCTCCTGGTGGTACATAAAAAATTCAATAGTTGAATAGTTGTGAAGGATATTATTGTGTTAGTATGGATATTGAATGAAAAGACAATATAATGTCAAACCACAGATTTATTAAAAAGCGAGAGATTAAAAAATCTACATTTTTAATAAGTATGTGGTTTAAGAACGTATTATATTTTCATCTATTAAGAATGTATTTATTAATTTCAACAATACATAATATATAGTGACTGTCTATTCAATTGAATAATGATATTTATGATGCAGCCCATGTGTTGTATGAAGTACATAATGATTTTTTGTGAATAAAAGACCATTTGATTTGATTTGATTTGATATTGGTTTGATGATGGATATAATATTGAAACATGTGTTACATCAAGACCAACTAGAAACATCACACGATAACACTGGTATCGAAAACCCACAAAATGGTGGCACTCATGAGTGTCATGGCGTCATATTTCTTATGCCTATCCATATCTACAGGGTGTTTCAGGAGGAATGTGCAATACTTCTCAGGCTGATTCCTTACACCAATTAGACAAAAAAGTTCCATAGGACCAACCCCCAAAAACGCTTTGTTAATGAGATAACAATGGCGGAAATTTGAGATTTTTCAAAATATATTAATTTTTCTAATTCTTTAAAGGCTTTAGTGAGGGTCCAAAATAAGCAATTCCTATGTAAAGATAGCTGAGAAATTCAATAAACTAGTTCCAAGTTTGTAACTCTAACGGTTATTGAGATAATTGGAAAAATATGCTAAAAACGCCATTTTTCAACAATAATGGTTATAACTGGATAAGGAATTATAAAATTGTATTTTTAATTATGAAAGTTGAAGAGAGTCGGATTCTAACGGAAAAGTTAAATGGCGGCGATTGTGAAAATTTCACCCAAATCTCAGAAATGGCAATCAAAAATCACAAATTCGCTACTAAACACAAATTCATCACTTGTGCTATGTTTTGTCAATTTTACGATTTTTGATCGCCATTTCTGAGCTTTGGGTAAGATTTACACAATCGCCGCCATTTAACTTTTTCTTCAGAATCCGACTCTCTTCAATTTCCATTAATAAAAAATACAATTTTATAATTCCTTATCCAGTTATTGTTGAAAAATGGCGTTTCCTAGCATATTTTTCAATTATCTCAATAACCGTTAGATTTACAAATTGGAACTAGTTTCATTGAATTCTTCAGCTAATTTTACATAGGAATTGCTTATTTTGGAACCTCACTAAAGCCTCTAAAAAATTAATATATTTTGAAAAATCTCAATTTTTCGCCATTGTTATCCCAGTAACAAAGCGTTTTTGGGGGTTGGTCCCTTGTCTACTTTTTTGAGTACTTGGTGTAAGGAATCACCCTGAGAGGTATTACACATTCCTCCTGAAACATTCTGTATATCTTCCATAGATATAGTAAATTTTGAGGTTAGCTTTTCCTCTAAAGGCATCATTTGACATGAAAAGCTATTCGTATTACGCTGGTTCTACTCGGTAATATTTCTATTATCATTATTATGAAAATTATAATAGAAATATTGCCGTGTTATCATACCGGCCTTGATATGGATAGGCATAGGAAATACGACGCCATGACAGTGATTAGTGTCATCATTTTGTGGGTTTTTGATACCAGTGTTATCGTCTGATGTTTCTAGTTGGTCTTGGTTACATATTCTTGAAATGAGAGTTTACATTAGAATAGACAATGTGCTATTAATTAAAAAGACAAGATATTTATTGTCCGACCATAGATTTACTAGATAACGAGATACCGGTTTCGGTTGCTACTCTTTTATCAATTCCTGGTAAACTGAAACCTGAAGTAAAGAGCAACATATTTAGACAACGGTCAAGCACCGCTATTGGTAGTTGCTTGAACCAATCGCAGCGAACGTCTGCCATTGGCTTAGACAAGCCCCTCCCCTATTAGCGGTTGATATGAACGTTACAAAATGGTGATTCGAACAGCAAACACTGTAATGGAAGATTACAAGATTACCAACCAATCACTGGCGGCTCGTACCCACGAAATAGGTGAAGTTCCCGTATCTATTACTGTACAGCACTTCACCTGTATCGTGGGCACGAGCCGCCAGTGCAAACTGGTAGTTCGATTAAAAAAATGTGGTTTGACAATATATTGTGTCATCATTTAATAAAGATTACCACTACAATATCACCTTTACAATAATTACTGAACAATTATAGTGTTATTAGTCATTGAACAATTATTCTTCAACAGCTCTGAGAAAATGATAAATTGGTTACAACAAATACAGGGTGTTTCAGGAGGAATGTGCAATACTTCTCAGGCTGATTCCTTACACCAAGTAGACAAAAAAGTTCCATGATTTTGTTTATGATTCCTTATCCAGTTATAACCCTTATTGTTGAAAAATGGCGTTTTTTAGCATATTTTTCCAATTATCTCAATAACCGTTGAAATTACAAACTTGGAACAAGTTTTATTGAATTCCTTATGTAATTTTACATTGAAAACAATCATTTTATAACCTCATTAAAGCCTCTAAAAAATTAGAAAAATTAATATTTTTTGTAAAATCTTAATTTTCCGCCATTGTTATCTCGGTAACAAAGCGTTTTTGGGGGTTGGTCCCATGAAACTTTTTTGTCTACTTGGTGTAAGGAATCAGCCTGAGAAGTATTGCACATTCCTCCTGAAACACCCTGTATAGCTTATAATTTATCATTCACTTTTTGATTTTCGTGAAGTTCAACTGATTTTCTCTTGAAAAAAAGCTGAAAAATTAAATGTATTGTTGAATTGGTCCAAATAATCATTCTAGATTGAAGAAATGTTTCGTCCTACGCTTGTATGATAGGATGTGCATTATAGTACTATTAATAACATTTCGTGAACCTTTTAACCAATTGGTATAAGATAATATTTCCCCCCAAATTGTTGGGATTCTGTAATAATTCTATGAACTGAAAAACCAATATAAAAACGGAGAACGGTTTAATTATCCAATGGGAGTTGTTAAGTCAGAACCATGTTCAGTAGTTCAGTAAACAGTTTACCACTAGAGAATGCTACTAGCCCTACAGTTTACTTAAAAAAACAAGATGATTTATAAACTATTTGAAGGTAAACAAATGCATAAACATGTCTCTACAATCATCAAATTATTAAATTACCGTGTCCCAAGTGTTTTTGACAGTTTCCCATCAATTAGGGAGTCAAACCCTTCATCAGGAACACAGGAAGGTTGAACCGTTAAATGATAAGATATATTAGGTAATGTGCTGATAAAAGAGAATGTTTTTTGGTGGTTATTAGGCTACAATAATATCTATCACTCACTTCTTAAATAATTCACAACATTTTAGTGTTTCTAAGACAATTTACAATCTTTTTTTGCTGATAAAATAATGATTCTTTACTGATGATTTTTTTAATCATTCATCACTAAATTCTCCAATATTTTACTAATTTTACTAGTTTTTAGTGTTTCTTAGCTGATAGATGAGTGTCTTGAGCTTGTAGTTTTGATGCTCCTGTCATAACCATCTATCAATTCTCAGACCTTAATGTACAAAACAAGATGGCGGCAATATGGGCCTAGCCAAGCGTAATAGCAATAGTTCAACTTGCTATTTTTTAGAAGAAATAAGACAGAAAAAGCATATTTTTTATTGTTAAACATTATGATATTACAATATAATAAATATCCAATACAAAATAAAAAATCATTACAATATGATCAATTTCAAACTAGAATCTGACTTATTATTCTATCTGAAAAATAGAAATTCAAGACACTCAAATTCCAATCAGTTTTCCCTAACATGTTTGCACTTCACTTGCTGCTCATTTTAACTATCTTCTGTCTCTGAAAATTCCCCCTAATATTTCCAGTTGCTTTTTTGATTTGGTTTTTTCTTCCGGTTAGCAAGTTTGAGAAATCTTATTGTCTTCTTTACACTCCAGTATCCATCCAAAAAATGAAATTTTCACTCAAGACGTTTTTTAGAGTGTTCTTTAAGCTTTGAGTTGTGTATTTTTACCATTACACTTCACATATTTTCGATAAAAAACTGAAATTATTCACTCTACCTCACCCTTTCAGAGGTGAGATTTGTACGGCCTAGGCCTACCGGTTTGTACAGTCACAAACTAGTCCCTGTTTGTAACCTTATCATTAATATTTTGGAGCTAACTGTTTACACAAGGGAGATCACTGAGGTCACTTTTACTTTGTCTTCAACTTTTATAAGAAGGAAATTGTCCATTTCAACAATATAAATAGAAACAAATCCGAATTCCTCATGGCAATGCTATTTGAAAATCAGAGATAGTGACATTGTTGCACTAATTTATAGAATTATCCTTATCTCTTTGTGAACACATTTTTAACAGAACATGCACAGATTGGGGGTCCTTCCTTTCTTTGGTATTTCGGCTGGTTGGGAAAAATTAAGGGAAATGCATCACTTCCTAATTTTGTTTTTTTTGTCACTCCAATTAGTTCATGATCTATGACAAGAAAAACGTCTTCCTCAATAATAAAACGGTCTTCAAAATTAATAATACAAACTACAGAACTGTCTTTCACTTCAAAATTTCGATGAAAACCTTTCTAACCAATATGTCCAATTGTTCATTGAGAGTTTGTTATCAGGTAATACGTGAAAATAGAAATATGATTTTAACTATCATAGTTGGATATTCACAATCACGAACACAACACAGATGACCCATTTATAATAAACTATTACATTTTCAAGAAATTATGCCACATTATTTTAACATAAAACAAGACGAAACGCGTAATCCATTGTCAACTTCGAAAACATTCAGTAGGCCTACCTATCAAATGTACCAAAAATTATTTTTGTAATAAAACATATGATTTTTCTTGTCAACATAACCAAAACGCAATGAAATCATGAATTTGGAATAGGGCAATTACATCCGCCATTTTTCATACAATCGATAGTTACATTAAGGTCTGAGAATTGATAGATGGTTATGCTCCTGTCATTATAAAGAACCCTACGCTGTAAGGCAGAAGGGGTACGAAAAGAAGAAGAAGAAGTCATTCTAAAGTAAATTGAAGTAAAGTAAAGTAATCCTTCAATCAACCTGTCTCGTAAAGAGAATGAAATTTAGTTCATGTCCTCGCTTGAGAATTATTGTTTCCTGGCTATTTTGGAAGTCAACTCATATCAGTTAACTATAATTTGTTGATTTTCAAGAACTACCGGCATAAAATCCATGTACTTTTCACTCCATTTATAAGTTAGAAATGAATTGCTCATGAGACTAGATCGCGATAGTAGAAGGAAAGAGAGAAATTTACTTTTCCAACACATCTATTATTAATATTATATTTAATTTTATATTAATATTGAATATTTTATATACTATATTAATATTTTATATTAATATTTATAACAATTTTCACAAGCTGCAAGTTACATGAAGCAACCCAAATAAAAAATCAGCTGATCAGTGTGTGTTGCTTTATAAAACTCCGTGTTTCTATTGCTTGTTGTGCCCGACAAGTGTCTGTGTTTTGTAGTAATGTAAAACTAATTTAAATGAACCATCTCAGATCTAGTGGAAATTGGCAAAATTGAAGAAACAAATTGCTGTTAACTGGTTCTGTATTGCGATATTTAGAAGCTCGCTGTATGATGATGTAATTTAGTATACGCAAACATGTAACAGAACCAGCAATAGTTCTTGAATTTCTTGATCAAACTAAGTTTAATTCATTTCAAACGAAGATCGAAGATGGTACTCGACCGCTTGATCAAACTACGTTTAATACATTTCAAACGTACCTTATGTACATTATGGTATTGAACTGCTTATGAACCTAGAGTTACTACAGGCAAAGACAATACTACTCCTTTCAGTGTTACTCTACATTCTAGTAGGCTACTAATACTACTCTATAATAGTACTCTACACTCTAGTACTAATATTTACTCTACAATCTAGTACTAATACAACCCTCCACTCTAGTAGTATTGTTTTTGCTATAGGGTTAAAACTGCCTACTCAGTTAACAGCTCCAGTTACCACCAGTAATCGTTCCAGTTCCTATCACCGTTCCAGTCCTACTAACCGTTCCAGTTCCAGATGTGTGCCCTCCATAGCTTGGCCTAATGAAGATGTCCGATAACCAGCCGAGACGCGAGAATAAATTGGCCTTACCGCCGCACCGCAGCGGCACTAATAAAATAAAACCAATTTATTCCGGCCAACACCTTTGCTTTGCCACGGGGCGGGTACAGTCTGGTCACTTTTTACGGACCGAAATGGGAGCTGCAGAGCTTAAAAGGGCCGAAAACTATACTTAGCCTACACTTATAGCCTACTATACTTATACAATATTATACTGTACTTTAGTTAGCTGCGAGTCCTCGAATCGATTTACATGCAAGATTATATTATTTTTTGTTCAAGTAGAAAAATTAGATCATTGGCTGCCTATTCCATAAAGTTTTTTAAACATTTTGTAGCCTTCTTGGCCTACTCATTGGATGAATTTGGTTCATCTTATTTCAATTTTTTTCGTTCAATTCAGTTCAACAGTTAAATGGTAAACAATAAATGTACTTGTAAAATATACTGTATTTAATTCTATATGCACTGTTTAAGTGAATACTAGGAAAAAATGAATTTTCAAGATTTCTGAAAGCAACCAAGTTGAACCTTAAATTTTCCTCTAATACTTCTCCCTTTTCTCCTCCTCCTACTCATCCTCTTCCTCCTCCTCCTCCTTCGCCTCATACTCTCCTCCTCCTCTTCCTCATCCTCTTACTCCTCCTCCTACTCCTTCTGCTCCTCCTCCTCCTCCTCCTCCTCCACCTCCTCCTTCTCTTCCTCCTCCTCCTACTCCTCCTCCTCCTACTCCTCCTCCTACTCCTCCTCCTCCTCCTCCTCCTCATCCTCCTCCTCCTCCTCCTCCTCCTCCTCCTCCTCCTTCTCCTCCTTATCCTCCTCCAGAGAGCGAATATTTATAGTCGATTTTCCCACACTAATCGTCCGGTTGGCGGTGCAGAGCAAATTTATGACACAGTTCGACGTCCGTAGCGAAAAATATTGATAGAAAATAGCAGCTTATCCTTCAACCGACCGATGGGAGAGAGAGAGAGTGAATGTGATAACCGGTAGGCAGGAGAGAGACAAAGTGAGATGCCCGACCGGGGCTATATTAAGTCATTACATTATTTTGATGTGCCTCCTTTATCCATTTATGTGCGTTCTAACTTCGGTTCAGTTCAGTTCAGCCTGCTGTAAGCTCGGCTCGTGATCTATACTCTGTGACCGCTTACCGATCAATTTTCTCTTTTTCTTTTTCTTCTTCTTCTTCTTCTTCTTCTTCTTCTTCTTCTTCTTCTTCTTCTTCTTCTTCTTCTTCTTCTTCTTCTTCTTCTTCTTCTTCTTCTTCTTCTTCTTCTTCTTCTTCTTCTTCTTCTTCTTCTTCTTCTTCTTCTTCTTTTCCTCCTTGTTCTTGTTCTTGTTCTTGTTCCTGTTCCTGTTCCTGTTCTTGTTCTTGTTCTTGTTCTTGTTCTTGTTCTTGTTCTTGTTCTTGTTCTTGTTCTTGCTCTTGCTCTTGCTCTTGTTCTTGTTCTTGTTCTTGTTCTTGTTCTTGTTCTTGTTCTTGCTCTTGTTCTTGTTCTTGTTCTTGTTCTTGTTCTTGTTCTTGTTCTTGTTCTTGTTCTTGTTCTTGTTCTTGTTCTTGTTCTTGTTCTTGTTCTTGTTCTTGTTCTTGTTCTTGTTCTTGTTGTTTTGTTTTTGTTATTGTTCTTGTTCTTGTTGTAGTTCTTCTTCTTCTTCTTCTTCTTCTTCTTCTTCTTCTTCTTCTTTTTCTTCTTTTCTTCTTCTTCTTCTTCTTCTCCTTTTTCTTCTTTTTCTTCTTCTTCTTCTTCTTCTTCTTCTTCTTTTCTTGTTCTTGTTGTTTTGTTTTTGTTCTTGTTTTTGTTCTTGTTCTTGTTGTTGTTGTACTTCTTCTTCTTCTTCTTCTTCTTCTTCTTCTTCTTCTTCTTCTTCTTCTTCTTCTTCTTCTTCTTCTTCTTCTTCTTCTTTTTCTTCTTTTTCCGCTTCTTCTTCCTCTTCTTCTTCTTCTTCTTCTTCTTCTACTTCTCTTCTTCTTCTCTTTTCTCTTCCACTTCCTGTTTTTGTTCTTGTTCTTTCTCTTCATTGTGGATTTACGTACCGGTATCTTCGAAACCTTCTGTCTTCTTATCCGTTAAATCATAATATGAGCTGGCTGACCGATCCTTGTTAGCTACAGCTAATGTTTCACTTTTTTCCCTAAGATTTCCTATTCGAGTTCAAGATACTCTTGTTTCCATAAACTTATGCCTGCAAATAGAAGTAGGATTTTTCACATTCTTCGATTATTTTATCATCCATATCAATTATTGACTTCGATTGTACAGTATTCACTTCCTTTCTGACTAAGCAGCCTTTGTGCTCATGTAGGCTCATTCCTTTTAAATTTAATCTGAATTTAGTTTAGTATTGTATATACATTATAAGAAAACTGAACTTTAAAACTTAGGGCTATTTAAAATAATTGATAAATAAATTAAAATCAAACACCCTATTATTATTATTTTATCCACATTGATAATGGCCTAATGTGCCGAAACATGTCTGTGTTTTAATAATTTTAAAGTTTTTTAAAAGGGTGTTTGATTTACATTATAAGAATTAGTATTGTATATATATATTGTATAAGAACTTATTATCAGCGAATAACAAATTATTCATTTTCCTTATAGCCTACTCATATTCATTGTGAAATAAACGAGATTTTGATCTTCTTTAAATTTGATTCCGTCTTCATTTTTACTGATTTCCTGATTAATCTCCTTGATTTTACTGTTCCCGTTTTCTTCAGCTCTTCTGTTCCGCTTTTATTTTCTCTCTATCTTTCTCATCATTTCTTTATTGCCTCCTCAATTTCTCTTCTCCGTCTCTTCTCTTGTTTACGCTTACCTACGATTAACCTTGATTTTTGTTATATGCTTCTAATAGTTCTTCCTACATTCTTCCCTACATTCACCCTTCTTCCTCATCTAATTTTCCCTGTTTTCCTTCCTCCTTCCATCCCATTCTCCACCTATCTCATTCATCCAATCCTTTTGATCACTCTTCCACATCGGCTCATCTCCCACACCTAGATTCCTTAGAAGCCTAGAGGCTTCTAACTGGTCTACTATAGTCTGTCCAAGCAAAGAAGACATTCTGGCAACATGGGAAAACGCCTCCAGCTCAATCAATATTGGTTCAAAAATTATCAATTTTGTTTCAAATTGTAGAACAAAATGTTTTCTACAATTTGAGACTAAATTTATTATTTTTGAACTAATATTGACTGAGCTGGAGTAATTCTCCCATCTTGCCAGACTATCTTCTTTGTTCGACCTGACTCTACCTGCTAATAAAATTATCGTGTGACGGGTTAGACGCGGCCGACGTTCATCATAATCATTTTAATATTATCAGAAAATGTTCCAAGGGGCGTGGCACCCTGCTTGTTGACCTGTTGTTATTATTGTTGTTGTTGTTGTTGTTGTGGATTATGTTGTTGCAGAGTATATTGCTAGTTTGTTGTGGATGATCATGTTGCTATATTTGTTGTACACTTCAATGTTGTGTGTTATTATAAATATAAATAAATAAATATATATACATATATATATATATAAATATAATATATATATATATATATATATATATATATATATATATATTTATATATATATATATACAATTTCAGGAGGCAATACTTCTCAGGCTGATTCCTTACACCAAGTAGACAAAAAAGTTCCATGGGACCAACCCCAAAACGCTTTGTTACCGAGATAACAATGGCGGAAAATTGAGATTTTTCAAAATATATTAATTTTTCTAATTTTTTAGAGGCTTTAGTAAGGTTCTAATATAATCAAACCCTATGTAAAATTAGCTGAGAAATCCAATAAAACCAGTCCCAAGTTTGTAACTTCAACGGTGATTGAGATAATTGGAAAAATATGCTAAAACGCCATTTTTCAACAATAAGGGTTATAACTGGATAAGGAATCATAAAATTGTATTTTTTAATAATGGAAGTTGAAGAGAGTCGGATTCTAAAGAAAAGTTTAATGGCGGCGATTGTGTAAATCTTACCCAAATCTCAGAAATGGCGATCAAAAATCGCAAAATTGACAAAAGTGATAAATTTGTGTTTAGTAGCGATTTTGCGATTTTTGATCGCTATTTCTGAGATTTGGGTATTTTCTTTAGAATCCAACTCTTTTTAACTTCCATTAATAGAAAATACAATTTTATGATTCCTTATCCAGTTATATAGAAAAAATTGCGTTTTCTAGCATATTTTTCCAATTATCTCAATAACCGTTGAAGTTACAAACTCAACTGGTTTCATTGAATTCCTCAGCTAATTTTACATAGGAATTGATAATTTTAGAATTTTACTAAAGCCTCTAAAAAAAAAATTAATATTTTGAAAAATTTCAATTTTCCGCCATTTTATCTCAGTAACAAAGCGTTTTTGGGGTTGGTCCCATGGAACTTTTTGTCTACTTGGTTTAAGGAATCAGCCTGAAAGTATTGCACATTCTTCCTGAAACACCCTGTATATTACTGTTTTTCTTTTTGTTGTACATAATCGAATAGAATTGACAAAATCTATAACTGTATTTTTATTACATTATTCAACTTTTATTAAAACTGATTCCTCCTCCGTAGGGGCATGTTTCACATAAGGGTCCTGTCCAAGCGAAGAAGACCCTCTGGCAAGATGTGAAAATGACTCCAGCTCGGTCAATATTAGTTCAAAAATATTGATTTGGTCTCAAATTGTAGATTAGAATGTTTCCTACAATTGAGACCAAATCAATCATTTTTGAACCAATATTGACAGAGCTGAAGTCATTTTCTCATCTTGCTATATTATGACTCAGACCATGATACTATAGTCTCAGACTATACATGAGAGAATACAAGCTAATATTAGCTTGTTTTATTTCCTCCATTTATGTTAATGTTTATGTTTATGTTTAATGTTACCTTTATTCGAATAATCAGCTGCTATGGTCTGTCCAAGCAAAGAAAACCCTCTGGCAAGATGGAAAAATGACTCAAGCTCGGTCAATATTGGTTCAAAAATTATCAATTCGATCTAAAACAATGGGAAACAATTTGATCTACTGTAAAGACCACATTTATTATTATTGAACAAATATTGACCAAGCTGGAGTAATTTTTCCATCTTGCCAGAGGGTCTTCTTTGCTTGAACAGACTATACCTATTAATACCAATATACTACCGAATAATAAATAACGTATTGATATAGTCTGTCCAAGCTAAGAAGACATTCTGGCAAGACGGTATAATGATTCTAGCTCGGTTAATATTAGTTCAAAGTTTCTAAATTTGGTCTTTACTTATTGGAAAAATTCTGATGTATGATTTTTGACGAATTTTAGAGCCAATATTGATCGAGCTAGAGTCATTTCCTCATCTTGCCAGAATGTCTTATTTGCTTGAGAAGTCTACTATTAGTTTGTAATTCCTCATGCAATAGAACTTGGATACAAAAATAATTCTTAAGGCCGCTATTACACGATAATAGTTCTATGTCACACATCTATTATCGAAGATATTATAATATGTTCTCTATAGAAAAACATATCACATAGAATATGATCATTTATAATATTTGGTTCATTACACGGTAATATTTCATCATCACAGATTTTTGATAATAGAAATATGTCACAGAACTATTATCGTGTAATACCCGCCTTACCAACAGGATTATTCCAAGTAGTGGAAAAGAACACGGCGATTAGAGTTCGTTAACTCTTTTCTGAAAATGATTACTAGAGGGATGTCAGATGCTGCTTCCTAACACTGATTAAAAACACTTATAATTATTTACGTTCAAAAATCCTCTTACCGAAACTATTTAGCCACATGCATTTTACACACGTGGTACTTTAGTCTCTCGCTCTCTCTCTTTCTCTCTCTCTCATTCTTTTCCGCTCTCTATATATATATCTCTCTCTCTATTCCTCCCTAATACTTACACTATCTCTCTCTTTTTCCCTATCAACTTTCTCTCTCTTCTCTATCTCTCTTCTACTCTTTTTTCTCTATTCCAGCCTCATACTCACAATACTGTATTTCTTTCTCATTCTCTTTTCATCCCAACTTCCTCTCTGTTTCCTTTCTCTCTTCCTCCCTAATAATCACACTACCTCTTTCTTTTTTTCTCCCAACTTTCTCTCTGTTTCTCTTACCCACCTCTTCAATCCACTTTGAACTCTTCTTTCATTCTCCGAGTTTCTCCAAGACATAGGCATATTCTGTCCAAGCAGAGAAGACAATCCGGCAAGATAGGAAAATGACTCCAGCTCGGTCAATAATATTGTTCAAAAATTATAAATTTGGTTTGAAATTATAGAGCAGAATGCGTTCTACAATTTGAGACTAAATGTATAACTTTTAAACCAATATTGACCGAGCTGGAGTCATTTCCCCATCTTGCCAGAATGTCTTCTTTGCTCGTACAGACTATAGGTACTTCGGCTGTGTAATTATCCCATTTACATAATTCATTGGCGTCATGCTTCGGCTAATTAAGTGGTTAAGGCCTCCCACTCGTGCGAGAGAGAGAGAGAGAGAGAGAGATTGGAAAGGGAGAAGATACTTGAGAGAAGATATTATTAAGATCTCATTCTTGGTATTCGGATACCATCCTAGTTGTTTGTGTCTGTGGGCTATGTTTCTTATCATCACCTCTCCTCCTACTTCTTGATTATCTTTTGAATTCTTCTTCTTCTTCTTGTTCTTCTTCTCCTCCTCCTCCTCCTCCTCCTCCTCCTTCTTCTTCTTCTTCTTCTTCTTCTTATTCTTCTTCTTCTTCTCCCTCCTCTCACTCTTATTATTGTTCTTTTCTTGTTTTCGTCTCCTCAACCTCTTCCCTCTTCACTTTATTAATTTACATGATCTCTCTTTTTCAATTATCATCTCGGAAAAAAGAACAATTGAATATTTTCGGTTGAGCTCATAATTACTATTGTATTGCATTTGAAAGAATGACTCTATTAGTAGGTTAGTTCGATTATTTTTGATGCAGGCGGATACCCACATGAAACTGTGACTTGTATGTGAGTTGTGAGACTGGAAAATGCCAGGAGGGGTCGGAATCGAACCCAAGACCGGTGATAGCATAACCTTAGCGTTACCAGTGATAGGATAATGATTTTTCCCAGGAAATTACTGCAAATTTAGGCCTAACAATAATTTTGGTACAGAAAGATAAGATAGTTGGTGTTATGTTACATTACCGATATTACATCGGTTCAGTTGAATCACTGGCGGCTCGTGCCCACGAAATGGGTGAAGTGCTGTACGCTAAAAGATACGGGCACTTCACCTCTTTTGTGGGTATGAGCTGCCAGTGCTTGAAGTAGACTATCGAGCTGCAGCTGAGCTGACTGAATGAAACGATAGTGAAATACTGTATACGTATTATACATTATTATACTGTATTATACATTATTATACTGTATTATATTATACGTATTATACTGTATACATATTAAACATTATTATACTGTATTATATTATATGTATTATACTGTACACGTAATCTTGGCCTATGAGTAGGTTCAGCAACTAATAGATATTTTTAATCCACTCTGGAAACAAAATAGATAAGATATTTCTAGCTTAAAATAGGAAAAATTTTTGTTCATCAAAGCCCTCTTTACACGGCGGATTACTGATACGCAGTAGTGATACAGAGTCCAAAATTGATACAGGAAGGAAGCTCGTTGATACGGGACATTTGCAATGCTCATGGATCTCATGTATCATGGTCATATTAGAATAAGCTGATTGTATTCTTCTTTTGAACTTATTTCAAGGATTTATCAAGTTGAATTAAAAAACAAAATAAATATTTTGAGAGCCAATAGTTAGTTGTCTTTTCCCGATTTTTGGCATTGTCAAATTCATTTAAACCCTACGGTGTAAATATTTTGTGTCAATTGGATTCCTTCCTATACGATTTCATATAAATTTTGTACTTTTGTTTCACTTCAGCTTATCATATTATCCGCCGCGTGGGAGAGGCCTGTAATAACATTGTCGGAACTTTTATCCAATTAGAGTCTGGTGTATAATATCAATTATATGTATCAATGATGTGTTATGAGAATGATATATGTCTATCAATAATTGTCTTATAGTTTCTATATTTCTAAACGTTGTAATGACAATAACCATATTCTCGATTGAGATTCATGAAAAAAATAACCAGCTATAGGCTATATTTAGCCTATGGCTATAGCCTATAGGCTATATTTTATGTAACAAATAATATAGCATTTTCTGCGATATCAATGAAAGGCATTGAAAACCACACCTTCAAACATCTTTCAATACCTAATCGTCCCACAATTGATTTAAATAATCAATCGCCTTGAACTCCGGGTCAACCATGTCTGAAGGGTGTCCCGCAAAGAACGATCTTACAGTTAAACTTGTCATCAAACACAATTTTCCCTCCTTTTCCAACAACTTTCAATTGTATTTTCTCTCTCTCCATCCACCTCACTAATTACAATTTTCGTCTAGCTTTGTCCAAAATTTGTATTCCGAACAGACAAGCATAAGCATAATATTAATCAGCAGAACCCAATCAACAGCGTGAGCATAATCCTCATCATAAGCAAAGGAAGGGACGCCTTCGCAACCAATAATTATAATCCTAAATATGCATAATATTTACCAGGTCCTATTATTAAAAGTTGGGAATGGAGATGAAGACATTACCTCAACTAATTGCTAGCCGAGAGACTTGCATGCCTATTAACACATCCACATTACACAGAACGTTCTGAATTAATTTACGGCTTGGAACAAGCACTCATTAATATTTTTTTTGTTATTTGTTTTGAGTGCATGGTTGTTATTTCCTCTTGAACGTAATTTATTGGGGAATTTGTCTTTGTCTGTAGTTTTCATTAGGTGAGGATTGTGTTGGAAATTGTTCAATTTAGCAAGAGAATCATTAGGAGATTATCAAAATGATTTCTCTAAAATTAAGTGAACATTTTGTTGTTTTTGAACAAATTGATGTTTTTACCTGTTGGGCTTTAGTGATCATGTCTGGTCGAGCAAAGAAGACATTCTGGCAAGATGGGAAAATTGACCAGCAACTAAATAGTCCACACTTTTTACCAGTGGGTAAATAAGTATTACCAATAATAAGTACTGATGAAAATACTGTATGAAAATTAAACTTCAAACTTAGGACTATTTAAAATAATTGATAGATAGAATTAATTAAATCGAATCGAACTTTAAAAGTATTTATAGGGTTTACTAACGTTTATAAAGGGTATTTGATTCATTTAATGTTATCTAAGTACTGTATTTCCAAAACATCCAGCACATTTTTCGAGTTGGAATATAAAATCCTAGAATGCATTCACAAGAACTGGTACTGAAAGCAAGGCACATTCGTCTGTTCCATGTGCGAACCAACTGCTGATATCTTCTGCAAATATAGTGAAGTCTGCCCAAGCAGAGAAGACCCTCTGGCAAGATGAGAAAATGACTCCAGCTCGTTCAATATTGGTTAAAAATTTATTGATTTGGTCTTAAATTGTAGATCAGAATGCTTCCTGGGATTGAGACCAATCAATAATTTTTGAACCAATATTGACCAATCTGGAGTCATTTTTCTCATCTTGCCAGAGGGTCTTCTATGCTTGGACAAACTTTATCACGTATTATATTTCAATAAATATTTCCTCCAGCACTTTTCGAGTCGAAATATTACAATTCTAAAGTTACTGATATTTTTGATTAAGTTTTGAAAAGAGATGAAAGGATTACTTGAAATAAAACTAACACAGCGATTATTTTATAATGCAATAAATATTTTATTCAATACGCATGGAGGGCCCATAACTCATCATTGTGAATTTTTTCCTAATTAATAATTATTTCAACACAAACTATCACAACTATTCAACAAGGTTCATTACTATAAAATGCACATCGTCACTGGTCATCTTCTTATATATTATTGTGATCTATTTAAATTTTATTTCGATTCTATTGATAATAGTAGATACATTTCTTAGTTTTTAAATGTAAAATACTATCAATTGTTTTCAAGTTTCATGTACACATTGTCTATGAAATCGCTGTTACTCTAATTATTATATTGTTGATATGCTGTTACATGTTTGGAATGTTGAGTTGAATTAATGAATGTTTGGAAAGTTGGAAGCCATTACTTGAAAAAACTCAATTAGTTCAAAATAAAAATTAATAATCATTTTTTGTAGATTGGTATTTGAAACTTATTACTTTATTTTTCAATATTAGTTTTCGAGCTAACAATTTTTACCATTTGAAACTTGTATCAACCGCCATTGCTGATGACATTTGATTGGACCGCCCATTGTGGGAGTGGCTTGTCTAAGCCAATGGCAGTCGTTCACCAACTTCAGGTCATTCAAATAAAAATCCATTTCACGCAGAGAAGCTTTAAGGTGAAACTGTGATTGAAGCTATATTATGATAATTTCACAGATTAATTTTATCACAACACTGTAAATCTAATAGAATAAGAACTTAATGAACCGTATTTCACAGTATGAATTCTACTTATGGAAGGAATGTATTATTACCTTTAATTGACATTTTGAAAAAAGAATATGAAGTGAATTGTTTGTTAATATGCATTCCTTGAGTAAAGTTGTGAAGGTGATATTGTGGTAGTTATCCGTATCACTTATCAATGTCTTTTGTCTTTTCATTAAATTCAATGTTAATATGCAGTTTGGGACTATCAATGATATCATAAAAGTGTGGAATTAAAAATTGATTTTGCAATAAGAGATTGATTTTTTTAAAAAGTTGAATGTATTTTTGAATTCACATTACTATTTTCTATTTTTACATTTTAAAGGCTTCCAATTCCCATTCATCACCCAAAACATTTTTAAATGATATTTCCCTTGAATCACAAAATTTCAGACTACCATACTCAAATATCTACATCAAAGTCTATTTACACCACTAAACATTTTCAGTAATCATCTTATTTGCTTTAAATTTCACAATAAATTATTACATTAACACTACAAATAGGAATCACATTAACTTATACCATATTTTTTATTCTAGCTACAAATTTTATCTACAACTTATTATCATCAATATGAATTTTCAAATTTCCAAATATTGCAATCTATTGGATAATCCCCATTACCTTTTAGGATAATCACAGGAAACTTTTTACAGGATGGAACTAGAATAGGATACTATAACTATATACAACTAAATATTTACAAGGATCTACTTATCTAGTATACTGTACGTCGTTATACTTTTGAATAATACTGAATTGCAAGCTTTTCTCCGCTTATATATTTAGAATAAAATGAAAGATTTGATAAATGACTAGTCAAAGCTTAGAAAGTAGAACAGGAAAGTAATAGAAGCTGGAATAGATTCTATTAGTAGAATTCTATTCAATTCTATAGAAGTAATAGTATTCTATTTAATAGAATAGAAGAAACAATAGATTGATATTTGAATAGATTTTACAGAAAGAACAGATATTATTCTACCATCAGAAGTTAGAAAGGAAATCATTATAAAGCCTAGATAAAAAAATAATAGCTTTGCATGAACTTTGTTGCAAGTAATTTTGTGTAATTGTTTGAAAGGTTTGAATTGAAATGAGAAAATATGATTTCAAGGTTTTCAAGTTTCTTTTCGGTGGGAACTTCTATTACTATGAAAATTAAGTGAAAAAAATATGGAGTAAGTCACAATTTAAATTCTTTTCATATAGAAAAATTCTTCGCTGTAATAGTTCAACTTGTTCTATTATTATATATGTTCTCCGATTAACCAAATATGAATTGGAAGGTATGATAAGGAAAACGAGTTCATATAATGCCGATATCCACTCCACTAAAGAAATGAGATTTTTTCTATGATATCTCAGTCACAAACGAACTAATCCTACACAGTCTATGATAGTTGACAATCTATGAAACCTCTCATAAGATTTACTGGAAGTTGAATGTAGCTTCTCCTTTCATGTTTCTCAACATGAATAATCGAGATATGTAGTTTCGAAAATAATTGGAGAATCACTTCGAAATTTCTCTACATTTATCCAAAAATTATCACTTTGAAGCGTCCATCTACCTGTCTCACTTCAATTGTTTTGAAATTTCAATTCACGAGAATGGAACGGTCTCTACAATTTTCAATGTTACTAGTCTTTTGGAAATCCAATTTGTTGACAGAACAGAAAATAAAAATTGATTAGTTAATAAACCAAACACTTTTCACAGCATCACTTGAACTCTTTATTAAATGTCAATTCTTAAAGAATTCAATAGTTTTTTCTCAATGACTTGCCATAATCACTTCAATTTTTCATGAGATGTTTAGCCACGAAAAAAACTAATAAACCATTCTACCATTTCCCACAAATGATGGAAATTTCTGTATACGTTCAAGACATTTGCATTGCAATTCATTGAAAACGATTAGCTCACAATAGGCCTACCTCTAGACCCGATAATCAATTCACTATCAGTTCATTCCTGTTTCAATAATTATTGATTTCGAAATCACAGTTCTCAAAACCACTCCATTGTAAACATCTAACGTGTAACGTTAACGTATGAGAGTCACCGTCAGGTGACTTAGTCTACTGTTTCAGTCTACAGTCATTCATAGACTCAAAAGCACTACATAGTAAATTAGATCACCGTCAGGTTAAATTTAGCAATCTCACAGTGAGCTCAGACATACCACAAACCGAACTTTCCACAATTTAATCAGTATTACATATTTAAAGAGCTTGAACTCTTAAATGCCAATGAATCAAATGAGAATTCAAACGTCATTCATCTCAGTCATCTTTCAAAAAGTCATATTTATCACTTACTAAAAATGATCAACTCTTCATGAAAAGTCAATATAAACGTTATTTTACAGTCAGTTTCCAAACAGACCACTTCTGCTCAGTCCACTTTTACACAGTCCACTTCTACGCAGATCACTTTTGCACAGTCATTTTTTCACATTCCACTTTTACACAGTCCACTCCTTCACAAATGTCCCTGCTGCGTGACTCTCGCACTCGACAACAACGACTCTATACTGAACGGATTCGGTCGTATCCGCGACTTATCCGACAAATCGAGACTGGTGTGATGATGCGTTGTTGTCGTTGTCGTCGACGTGTCGTCCGCGTGTCGTGTGGTCGGCTGTGTGTCGTCCGTCGACTCTCCCACCACGTCGATTTCGACGTCCTTGTTTGTCGTCGTCGTGCTGGAGTTGCTGCAACAGGACATGGAGTCGTCGCCCATTGTGCCGGGGGGTGACGAACTTTCGCCGCCGCCAACGCTGCTGCCTCCCAGGACGGACTTTTTCATGCCTGCAACAAATTGAAAAATTGAATTTGAATTTACAAAAGTAAACATAGTATACTATTATTTGAGAAAAGTGAAAACAAAGGTTACCAGATTTCTTACCTATTTTATGTATCCACATCCTATTTTATTGATTTTAAGTTCCACAAAATTTCTGATAAAAGGGTAAATTTCATAATATTATACTTATCAATATTGTGGTTATTCTAGTGTATAAAATGCAACTTGAACTCAATTGACATTGTTCAATACAAAACATGAAACATCCGCCATTTCGTGTGCTACTGTATCTGCTATCGAGCCGAAAAGAATCGACCATTTAATAGCTGCTAAGCCTAAAGCATGTTTAGAACCCATTTAACGGCATCAAATTCGTTTTTTATAGATCAGGAGTTTCTATTTTGTGAAATTTATATAAAAATCAGTTTCACTCATCTACTTGTATATTGCAATATAGGATTTGAGCTGAATTTTGTTATGTATTTGAATAGAGTAGCCTAATTGAAATTTTTGTCAATCAACAAAGTATGATTCATCTTTTTCTTCACTAATCTATATTGCAGTATAGGATCTAAACTGAATTTTCATATCCATTTGAATAGAAAGTTGGCAATCAAAAAAGTATCATACGTTGTTTGAATATTGAATTTGATTGAATGATTGATTAAATGAATGATATTTGAAAGAATAACAAAGATTGCTCAATGTTGTTCAAATATTTTATACTTTGAATGGCTCTGGTTCATTACACTACGTTTCTATGTATTATAAAATGTATTGATGTAGCCTATCTGATATAAATCTGACATATTTATTCTTATTTTGTTTCTTTTTCATAACTATTTCCGATAGTTCTCCATAGTTGTTTTTGACACTTTTTCTTCTCGTTTGTATTGTATGAATGAATCTCAGGCTACTTTCAAATTGTGTTTCCAATGCTAGTTATTTTTTATTTATTTTGATTAATAGTTATGGTTTTACTACCTAGTTTGTAAAGCTCTCCACTTGAATTTCTTATCTGTCTTTACAGAAATATTTTTTAACATTTAGATTATGTACATCACAGTAGTAGTATTGTTAATTGTTTGTCAAATTATTTATAGAAATTATTAATTATTTAATATATTAAATTAATTATTTTATATATTTATTTATAAGTATAAATATATATAAGTATATTTATTTTTAAGTATTTATTTATATATTTATTTTATTTAATATATTAAATTAATTAAATATATTAAATTATTTATAGAAATTATTTAATTATGTGATAGAAATGAATCGCTTTCTCTCCAACTTGCTTGAGCTTGCTCTTTTGGGGAAGTAGTTCCTTATGTTTATTTGCATTTGTTATTATTGATTCATTTGGCTGTTCTATTTGTACATTGTGAATTGTTGTAATGCTTTTTCAAGGAATAAATAAATAAATAAAATAAATAACTCACCATGACTATGTTGCTGGGCTTCCCACTCTCTCCTCAGCGTTTCCAAATCGACGGCAACCCCTTGGCCGCAAGCTTCCGCTGCTGTCGCTCCAGCGACTTGAGCAGCTTCTTGTGCCGGCGTTCGCGCTCCTTGCGCTGCAGCTCTTCAACGGGAATCGGCTCCCCGGAACAGGTGACGGGATGGGCGTTGTGTGCGGGCCGTCCGGGGCCCTTCTTGGTGTGCTCCTTTTTGCGCCATTTTGCGCGGCGGTTTTGGAACCAGACCTGAAAAAAAGAAAGAGAAAAACTTCATTAGATTTTTTAATTCTTTCAATTTTTGTTTGAATTCAGGAATTGTTGAAATTTTATTTTTATGAATTTTTAGTTATGAAGTTATAGAATTTTGAAATTTTTTGAAGAAAAAGAAGAAGGAAAGAAGAAGAAGAAGAAGAAGAAGAAGAAGAAAAAAGAAATAACATGTTATTCCCGTTCAAGATACCATGCTTTTTTGACGTACTTTTTCTGTTTACTTCATGGATTTTACGAGATTGAATGATAGTATATATGCACAAAAAGCATGAAAATTGGAGAATGCTCCAATGATTAACAGTGCACTAGGTTAAACATAAGTAGATGATACCATGTTATGGTTAGATGTGGATATATACAGGAAACAACATACGAGTAGATTGACATTTAAATTTCCTATCATAAAGTTTTGGCATCAAATAAAAGTACAGTATGAAGGTAGGGAAAGAGAGAAAAAAGTAACTGGTTGATCGGAAATGATAAGAAATGAACATGAATAACTCATAAAATCACGAAAGGGGACAACGAATAAATTATAATTTCAAGTACGAAAACATGAATTGGTACTGAGGATTCACTATAAAATTAACAAACCATGCGAGAACAATTAGATCCAATAATAATTAATCAGAAATGAATAATTGAAGTGGGAATCATTTGAGGAGGGCGCCCTAGGCGTTAATAAATCGCCAGCTGACGCCATTGTTCTTTGACGCGTTCCCGGGGCGTCAAGAAAGGCGTTGAATGGCGTATTCAAAACACGCCGTAACGTGTAATTAGACGCTTGTAGAACAAAACTACATAATTCAGCGCCGACCCTGTCATGATATAGTACTCGTCTAATTATGTTAAATGTCTAATTACAGGTTTAAATGGGATCAGCAAGGATCACTGGCGGCTCGTACCCACGAAACAGGTGAAGTGCCCGTATCTTATACTGTACAGCACTTCACCTATTTCGTGGGCACGAGCCGCTAGTGGCTAGGATGACTGGGTTGGTGATACTTTGTAGAGGTGTGAAAAGAGATAGAGAAGTGTACAGAGGTATAAAGAATTATAAAGAGGTGTTGTTAAAGCTAGGAAATTCAATAAAGCGTAGAAAATATTTTGTGTCTTGTAGAAAATCTTGTTTTCAATTCATATTTTGTATGTGAGACAGCAGTAGAGAGATAAAATATATATTTTTTTGGTTTGTATTAATTGACTTCAATTTCACATCTGAATAAGTATTTACTCAAGTTATATTTATGAAAATATCACACCCAATAATAATGACGTCGCAGAGTGAGAATTTTTAAGCTTTTCTCGGTTGGTTTTTTATAATCTATTTATTTTTGCCTTTTTCTGTGTTTTAATGAATTGAATTGCACTAGTAAAAAATAAAGCGTTGTAATAAAAATGGCATGGAACTATCTACCTCACAATCATCACAGTTAATCCTGCATGACCATCATCATAATCATTGCAATAAATTCATCATGATTATCATCGTCATACTGAAATTCTGCATGAGCATTGTAATCATCATTGAGCGGTAGCATTATACAAACTCCATCGCATGCATAAATGCATCCGAGGTGCAATTTTCTCCATTTATTATCACGACAGATGCATGTTGCATTGTATTAGAATGTTCAAAAATATACTTTATACTTCAATCATTTCAAACGCATACTTAATACTCTAAGGGCCGGTTGCACGTATGTTCTGTTGGTTTAATCAGCGTTATTCACCGTGTCAAAGTGGAAAAACGTTCAATTGAATAAAGTATTGAAATGTGATAGTAGTAGCAGAATATTCAAATGTACTTATTCCAAATAGATATTAGAATCAATAATTATCTCATTATTGTATAAATTATTTATTTATTAAAACAAAACATGATCTGGAAATTGCATGCTGATACAACTTAATTGTTGTCAGGTTGGTAGTACCACAAAAATAGAAAAATTTCAGCTGCTATTGTTTTCAGATATTGAAAATTTTATCACCAGCTGATGGTTGGGTTAAAATTTTTAACGCCTTTAATCCTGTCCGATTCGTTTAGTACTGTGAAATTAGTATTCAATTCTAGTTAACCAGCTGCTGACCTGTTAAACTTAAAAAAAAAACCGCCATTGAAAATTTCCATAATAACCTCATTTATAAAATTGCCTCAATGATAATAAATCTTAACTTGATTCATGAATTTAAAGGCTAGTAATTGGAATTCGGCTAGAATAAAGGCTGGTATTCTTGCGTGGGGTAGTGATACTCATGTTAAAAAAGTTTTCATTTTGCAGAAGCGAGCAGTTAGGGTAATTGCTGGCGTATCCAATCAAACCCATTGTAAACCTCTTTTTAAAAAGTATAAAATTTTGACAGTTTATGCTATATATGCACTTGAATGTTTATTGTACGTAAAGAAAAATTTAGCCTATTTCCCTGTGAATAGTTCTGTTCATTCCCATCATACTAGAAATGCTTCCTCACTTAGATTAAATCATTGTAATTATTCATATACATTGAATAGTTTTTATGAGTTTGGTACTAGGCTGTATAATAATTTGCCAAATAGTCTAAAGATTGACAATCTTGAATGTTTCAAGAAAAATATTAAAATTTACCTTATTCATAAATGTCCTTACAACAGGAATGAATTATTGGTGGATAATTAATGTAACCTGCGTCTTATTCATGTATAATTATTGCTTGTATTGCTTTTATTTAATCTTGACTTTGTTATGCATTGTACCAATGTTTTGACAATAAATGAAATTTGAATTTGAATAATATTTTTAGGCAATAAAATTTAATCTAAATGATGTGTCATCAAGTTTTGTAAAGGAAACTATTGAAACTCAATGCTTTTTAATAATTTATATGTTTCTATTCTGTATTTGAATTGAGTTAGTTTGCCGTTGCTACAAGATGTCGTTATCCAGGCTAATCACGGCGTTAAAGCTCAACTAAGTTACGAACAACCGGCCCTAAGTATTGATATAATTAGCCTATATACTTTGTCGCTACTTCCCATGTAATTGGCTATTCTTGTGCATTCAGAACACAATTGTTAACATATCTACTTCAGTGGCTACTAAAACTATTAATAGTTACTAGTTACTACAAAGCGAACTAGTAGGTATAAAACTTACTACTGCATATAGTAATCGTAAACTACTATAATGCTCACTACACGTCAATTAATCTAACAGTATAGTCTGGTCAAGCAAAGAAGACATTCTGGTAAGATGGGAAAATGACTCCAGCTTGGTCAATTTTGGTTAAAAAATTTGGTCTCAAATTGTGGACCAGAATGCTTTCTACAATTTTTAACCAAATTCATAGTTTTGGAACCAAAATTGACCGTGCTAGAGTCATTTCCCCATCTTGCCAGAATGTCTTCTTTACTCGACCGGTCTATAACTAGAGTTCCTTTAGTCCTACCATAGTCCTACCAAGTCTCATCAAAACATTTGCATAATTATGGCAAAGAGTTGCTAAGAACTCATATTTTTTTCAACTTCACAGATTTGGGAATGGTACTCGACTTTTCTCACGATGTACCAGATGGTATAGTCTGTCCAAGCAAAGAAGAGCCTTTGGTAAGATGAGAAAATCACTCCAGTTAGGTCAATATTAGTTCAAAAACTATTGATTTGGTCTCAAATTGTAGACCAGAATGTTTCCTACAATTGAGACCAAATCAATAATTTTTGAACCAATATTGACCTAGCTGGAGTCATTTTCTCATGTTTCCAGAGGGTCTTCTTTGCTTGAACAGACTATATGAGGCTTATGAAGCGATTCTTATTACTCCAATTACTCTTCCTTAGTTTGTTGAGTAGTTGTGAAATTTACGTACTATGTGCGTATTATCAAGTGTTATGGTTGTTTATCGTGAGGTTGTGAAGTTCTGCAATATGATAAGAATGAAGCCAACGTGAAAAGATGTAATAAAATGAAACCAATAAAGTACAGTAGTCTTAATTGGGTGGCTCCATTTCATAAAAAATTTATTACTAATCAACTTGGTAATGAATTGTTGTTTAAAAATAAGTATTAACCAATAATAAAATATTAATATAAATAAAATGAAATATTAGACTTTTAAATTGGTTGGATTTTCTGAAATCGTTCATAAAATAATAATTTACCACTCTTTTCTCTTGCTAATTCTTCTTTATTCTTCCTTCCTCCCATTTTGTCAAGTTTTTCATTCCTCTCCATATATTTCTTCTCTCAATTTTTCCAGTCTACCTGCCTATTACATGGGAAACCATAGTTGGTTAGGTATATTATATTCCTTCTCTCTTTTCTTTCCAGCACATCCAACCATAAAGCCAATATTTTTTGTTCAATTAATGTTATTGGTTTCTAAATTTCATATTATCGTATTCATTTTTGTGTGTATTAATAAATTAAATTTCTTGAAGCACAGAACATTTGAGTAGTGAGTACCTTATGAGCGAATGAGTTATATTATTTTCCAATAATATCTCCTCCCAAACCACTCTCCATTTCCTTTCTCCTGCATTTCAAGCTTTCTCCATCTCGCAAGTAGAGTTGAATTTATTTTTCAATTTATTGGATTTCTTGCACTCGTTGATACAATAATAATTTCTTCAAGTACAGAACCTCTGAAGAAGTGAAAACCTTATGAAATATAATTTCACAATCTATTATTCTCCTTACAAACCACTCTCCATCTTTCTTCCTCCTGCACTTTAAACATCCTCCATCTCTGTCACTCTAAACACGCAAGCAGTGGGTAGTCATGAAAATGCAATTCACTTTTCCGTAGAGTATACTTGTCTAATATAGTCAGTCTAAGTAAAGAAGACCCTCTGGCAAGATAAGAAAATCACTCCAGCTCGGCCAATATTGGTTCAAAAGTTATTGATTTGGTCTCAATCGTGGGAAACATTCTGATCTTCAATTTGAGACCAAATCAATAATTTTTGACTGAGCTGGAGTCATTTTCTCAACTTGCCAGAGGGTCTTCTTTGCTTGAACATACTATACTTAGCGATGCAATTTCCGCACTTGGCCGCAAACTTAGCTACTTAACCGCTTTTCATAATGCACACTTTTCACTTAACTAAGGCGGATTGTTTCCTTATAACTCACTTGAGAAATTTTTAAGACAACAAATTTATTGGAAACAATCAAGTTTCAAGGTGAGAGTAAATTTGTTTGTTGGAGTAGGTACTGAAGAAAAAACTTGTTCAATTCAATCAATTTAATCTTAATCTAATCTTAATCTTAATTAATTTAATTTAATTTAATCTTACGGAAGGGCAGTATTAAATTATATAAATTATTGTACTCCATTGAACCCCATGATCACTTGCACGAATAATCTTTGTATCAAAGATTTGAGAGAAGATACAAATCTTCTTATTTCCTTACATGAAATTATGGTGGTGGAACCTACTAGTAAACCCCACAATAAAAGTCATAAGAGTATATTTTCATAACATCAACGATACTACTGATTTTAAATTTAATAATTTTGATAGAAAACGTAATATAAAATACTTTAAATATTACATTAAAATATTATTTCAACTTCGTAATTCGATCAGGAACAAGGGTGATTCATTGCAGATAGGCTACGGCACTCAAAGTAAATACTTGTATGTCCTATTTTCCAAGTGTAGGTCTAATACTAATTTCAAGTGTAAAAATTAGACATTTTTACATAATGTATTTTGAGAGCAATAAAAATTTAGATTCTATTGCATTTTACTGTCCCCCAGAGAATTTGGAATACGATTTCTCATTCAGAAAGTATAAGGATCAAATTCTATTCTCTCCTATTTCACCCCATCTTCCAGTCTGTGTGACTGAATTAGTTTACGTAATCTACATATTTTTTATTCAATCAAGGATTGTAAAAAATACTGTTTTATATATCGTAATAAAGGATTTGAGGCAAAAAAAATGTTGTAACCTACGTGAATAGAGTGAATTTAATATAATGTAATCTTTGAATCATCGCCACAACATAGAGAATTTCCATTACAGCCATCTCAAAGGCTGAGGCCGCACTGCCGGTCGGTAGAGCCTGGTGGGTGGAGGGTAGTTGGTAAATCCATAGAACATACACACCATCCACAGTAATACATTGCATGAATGGTATGACGTCATTCTGTTTTTTGAGGTTATGTTGTCCATATTTAAGAATTTCAAGATGGCGGCTGAACACATACCATTCATACGATGTATTACTGTGGATGGTGTGTATGTTCTATAGATTTACCAACTACCCTCCACCCACCAGGCTCTACCGACCGGCAGTGCGGCCTCAGCCAAAGTGTCTAGACTCAAAAGTCGATCTCTTCTATTTTTATTAACCAGTGTTATCATCCCACAACAACAATCCAACACAAATTGAACCGAACATCTGGTAACCCAACAACACAACAGAAGAACAAATTATCACTGGCAGCCTTTATAAAGTAATAGTGAGTTATAACTGTAACTATAGTTATAGTGTTATGGTGATACCGTGAGTTATAATACTGCAACTATAGTTATAGTTATTGTAAGTAGAGTTTGGTGGAACTATAACTATATTATAAAGGAGTGAGATGTTGTTCAGAGTCTTGTTATAACAATAATTCACTAGCTTGAGAGAGGAGGTGTCAGTATATTGATGAATTAATTCAAAACGAAATACGAAATAGATTTGTGGCCGGTGGAGGAGAAGGAGGAGGAGGAGGAAAAGCTGAAGGAGCGAAAGAAGAAGAAGGAGAAGAAGAAGAAGAAGAAGAAAAATAAGAAGAAGAAGAAGAAGAAGAAGAAGAGAAAATAGAGGTGATAAATGATAGTCGGCATGTAAGGTGTGATGTTATTGATGATGAAGATGTGTGGTTATTGTGGATGAGTAAAAAAAGAAGAAGAAGAATAAGAGGAAGAAGAAGAAGAAGAGGAGGAGGAGGAGGAAGAAGAAGAAGAAGAAGAGGAGGAAAAGGAGGAGGAGGAGGAGGAGAAGGAGGAGGAGGAGGAGGAAGAAGAAGAGAAGAAGGATGATAATTGAGAAGGAGCAGTACCGAATAAGAAACACCTGGAGGATGTTGCGTAGGATAAAGAGATGGATGCCACAAATTCCAGAATATGCGCCAAGTCACGTGACCTGCGGTGAGGATTCAATTTCTTAATTTATTTTCTTCTTTTCATCTTCTTCTTCTTCTTATTTTTGATTTCTCATTAGCTTGTTCTGCCCTAGTCCATACCTACCTTAGCTGCTTGTTCAGGAAATTTTCAATTTTTGGACTTTTCCTGCTATTTTCAGTTTCTCTATTATTTTTTCAGTTTAACATATTATTTTCAATTCTTGAATTTCTTATGCTTTATTTTCATTTACTCTCCTTATCTTCTTTCAAACTTCCTAAAAAGTACTTCCTTCCTCACTTCCCACTCTTCATCTATGTAATACCTCAATATTCTCTTCTCGATTCTGTCTTTCCAATATTTTACAATTTCTCTGGAATTTTACACTTCTCTTTTCCCTTATTAGTCTCATACATAATTTGTTATTCTCCTTTCAATAATTTACCTTTTTTTATCGCTTCCTATATCCTATTTCTGCTTCTTCTTCGTTTCTTTTTCTTCCCCATTATCTTTCTCATTCACATTTTATCTTTTTCAACATTTGCTATTTTCTTTTAATAGTTTACAATTTCTCTTGTTTCCTATTTCCTATACCATCATTTTCCTTATTCCCTCTCTCTTCTCTTACCCCTACTACTCCTGCTCCTTTTATTTATCATCTTTTCCTCATCCACTTTTCACCTTCTGTTTTATTCTTCCTCTTCTCATTTTTCTTTTACCTATTTCTTCTTCCTATACTTCCTATCTTCCTTCTCTTTTTCTTCTCCTATATTGCTCCCTATTTCCTAATCCCCCTCCTATTTCTTCTTCCCCGCTTTATTCTTCTTTCTTTCTTCCTTCTTCTTATTTTTCTACTCCCTCTACTCTTCCTATTACCTTTATTTATCATCCCTCCTACTTTCCTCATCCACTTTTCACCATGCCCAACATTTGTTATTCTTCTTCCAATATTCTTCAATTCATCTTCTTTACAATTTTGTTTGATTGTTATTTATTCCTTTCAATTCTTAGTCCTTCTCCTCCTCCTCCTTCTTCTTCTTCTTCTTCTTCTGCCTCTCACCCTCCTCTAATTCCTCCTTTCCATAATCTTCTTCTCTCTTCCAACACCATCCTTCACCCGCACGATTGGCTAGCCGTCACTTTTTAGCGTGTCAAGATTTATGAGGTGAGACGCACTCGAGTAACGTCCATCGCTCAAATTGTAATTACTCAAGAAAGAGAAACAGATGGAGAGGAAAAAGAAGAAAGAAAGAAAGAAAGAAAGAGAGAGAGAGGAAGAAATAGTAAAAGAGTGCGAGAGAAAGACTGAAGAGTGTGTTTGAAGTAACCGACCAAAACTCAGAAAGTGTTAAAAACTGATGAAGGTGTTAACTTGAAGCAATGCGCTCATATACTACGTATAGTCCGACCAAACAAAGAAGACCCTCAGGCAAGCTTCGAAAATGACTCCAGCTCGGTCAATATTGGTTCTAATACTATTAATTTGAACTCTTATTGTAGAAAACATTCTGCTCTACAATTGAGAGCGAATTCATGATCTTTGAACCAATATTGACCGAGCTGGAGTCATTCTCCCATCTTGCCAGAGGGTCTTCTTTGCTTGGACAGACTTTATCTTTACCCACCAATCGCTTTGAGGCAATAACAGGTCTTATGGATTTCGTCCCATAACTCACACACACCATACGCAATCATATGCCCATGATTGAGTTATGGGCGGACAGAACAAAAAATAAAAAAAATTAGAAGAGCATAACATTGAGAGAAACTTGATGTTGAACTTGCATTTAAAGAGAAATTGAAGTGATGTTTTCAGTTCTAGGCACTGGCGGCTCGTGCCCACGAAACAGGTGAAGTGTTATACAGTAAGAGATACGGGCACTTCACCTGTTTCGTGGGCACGAGCCGCCAGTGGTTCTAGGTGCTCTATTTCTATTCCTATTGAATAGGGAGAATGGATAACGATACTACACTGTAAATGGAGCTGAAATTGGAATGATTTTTTAAGATTTAGAAACTGAGTTTTAATAATCATAATAATTTATTTAATTATAATTTAAAATAAAAAGTACAACAGGATTTCTCTTAGAACTGATCCTTTTCCAATTTATACAAACATTTCGAAAAAAGGTTATGTAATTATGTTATACAATTTTACTCCAATTAGTAACAATAAGATTCGAGAAAGGGAAAATTTGAGTATAAGAGAAGTAGCCTAATTGAAGGATAATAAATTATGTACTAAACACAGAACCAGACATTTGAATAATGTTTTAGGTTCCAGGTGTTCTATTACTATTTATCAAGAGAAATGAAACTTTTAAAGAGGGAAGAATTATAATCCGGTACGCAGGGAATTAGGATTTAAAGTAGGAAACATGCAATAGAAAGAAAACATTAGTAAAAGATATAGGTAAACATCACTGAAAGAAAAACGGAAATTCGAATAATGTTCTATTTATCAGGTACTGTATTTTGTTTGATTTCAACGTAAAGAGATAATTACTAGAGATATTTAATAGAAATAAAATTTATTTATTAAAAATCCTATAATTCTTTATTTTATTCTTCACAGCGGCTATATTCAACTACACTATCACATTAAATGTAGCCGATGTGAAGAATAAAATAAAGAATAATAGGATTTTCAATGAGGAACGATAAGTAATTTGATGATTGTATCACAGATTTTGATCATGTGTATTATTAGATTCAGGATATTTCTGAATAATACTGTTCAATGATATTTAGATGGATATGTAACTAGGATTGGAACTGGGCAGTAAGAAATCATTCAACTGGATTGAAAGGTAGAGTGTAGAGAAAGAAAGCGAAACGCGAAGAGAGAAAGAAAGAAGACATTGAAAAAAGGCGAGAAGAAATTATTGGACTTGCGCTTCAGGTAATATAAGCTACCACTTCTCACGAGCACCACTTCGGGCCTTCCGACAAATTAAATTTATGTGTTCGGTAACTGAAGTTGAAAATAATCATGGAAAAAGATAGTATTGCACGTGCTTCATAGGTTCCAATTAAATTCGGTGACTTGACAGCTGTACCAGTCTATGAAGTTTGTTTCAATTTGAACTAGAGGTGTAAATTTGAAATGTAGTTTGAAATATGTTTCAATTTTAACTAGAAATGAAATTCGGAAATGGAGGTGGATACATTTAATCGTAGTTGAATATTGTACCCATGTCTCTTCAGAAAATGAAATGTTACCGTTGGAATTAGAATTTACAAAAAAGACAGTTTTACAATACTTGCTTATTTGTTATCTAATGATTGATATAGAAAAAAATATTTGAGAATATAATATAAAATAATATTATTATTTTTCAGAATTAAGTTTTAATCGTCTACATTAATTTTAATCGTAATTATTATTAAATTATTTATCTCTTGAGAATTGATTCATCCTCTAAAATTGTCTAACAAATTGAAATAAACTGGTCGAGCAAAGGAAACATTCTGGCAAGATGAGAAAATGCATCCAGCTAGCTCAGTCAATATTAGTACAAAAATTATAAATTTGTTCTCAAATTGTAGAAAACAGAATGTTTTATACAATTTGGGACTAAATTCATGATTTTTGAAGCAATATTGACCGAGCTGGAGACATTTTCCATCTTGCCAGAATGTCCTTTTTCTTGACCAGACTATATCAAAGATTTGATTGTTTATTCGTAGACTACTCATTTATGGAAGTGACCGATAGATCGCAGCAGCTGTAGGGTTGGTTGTTCTCCCACTCAAAGCGTCATACTTCTAAGCCCCGCCTCCTCTTTTCTGATTGGTCGATGGTTTGGACGTCTTTTACTCCTAAAGCCGGGTAGTAGGTGGCAGCAGATATCGTGACATTTTTTCATAGTGATATCTTGAATGAGTGGTGAATGAATTTTTTCGTAAGTTAAGAATGGTTATATTGTAATAGCACTACACCTATAACATCCATTTTCTCCATATCGGATAAAAAATATTGTGAATAGGGGATAATTCATATGCCTTGAAAAGGAAAAACACTTCTAGGCTCTCAATTATTATTATCAACGGCTTCATCTGAAGATGAATATACCTTATAGATGGCTGTTAATTGTATGTTCTAGTATTATTGACAAATATCTAATATTTCTTACATATTGATCCTTAAAATCCTTTATTTATCAGTATCCTTTAGCGTACATATCCAATGGATGTTCCAGTAACTTAAATACTTTTGAAAGAAATGTTCATATCAAGAAGCCAGAGTATTCCATCAAATTCATGTTCACTAAGATGAATTTAGTGAACTGCTCTAAGGCATAATCATTTCGGTTTTTATTAGGGCTCTACTGTCAGTGTAGCCTATGTTAGAAACAAAACTGCGTTTCCAATATTTTTATGTCTAACATAGTCTAAGCCCTTATTTGATGTTGAGAACATGAAAGAGTAGGCTATTATATTATATTGTAGTAACTTATTCAGCGTTCAAATTCACTAAAGAGTTTTCTGCATAAGAAAAGTAATCATCAAATTTTATCCATTCAATAACCCATTCAATTATACAGAGAGACTGAGTACGGTAGTTGACGATATTGTAGACTTTTATTCCGTTATACAATGAGACCATGAAAAGTATCATACCGTGATCATATTCAATGAGAGTTTTCATACAGAAAACAATCTTATTCAAACCATAACGCTTAGTTGAGTCACTTCAATAACACTGAACAACTGCGGTTGGAGATTTTCTCATAAGCTCACATTCAACTGGGAGCAGAGAGCTCAAGCATTCAAGTGAGGAGAGAGAGAAATAAAATTTAAGTTGGAGGAGACAGAGATATTTGAATGAGAGGAAGAGAAAGATAGTAATAATTGAAGAGAGTTCAAACGTTGAAGTCAAAGGAGAGAGAAATAATTTTCAAGTATAAGAGACAGAGATATGAAATGGGATTTGAATGAGAGAAGAGAAGTGAGAGCTCCAAAATTCAAGTGAAAAAAGAGAGAGGATCAATTTTCAAGTAAGAGAAGAGAGAGATCGAATGGTATTTGAATGAGAGAGTGAGTAGGTGAGAAAGAGAGAGTAAGATAGAGACAAAACGATCTCAAATAACATTCAACTCGGAAGACAACAATGATGGTAGTTATATGGAGTCTGTGCTGGAACAAAGACCCCCCCCCCCCCAAACCCGTGGACCATAAAAGGGGGACGTTGCTGGCGCAAGGAGGGGGCCGTTATGACCCCCTAGGGGCGCTCATCTACCCCCGGTTTATTTAATCATTGCATGATTTTGTAATCGATAAAGTCTTGTTTCGCTCAGACTGTAACAACCCCATAACGACAGCAGCCGCCAAGCAGCGGTTGACTTCTGTTGTATAGTCCGTTCAAGCAAAGAAGACATTCTGGCAAGATGGGAAAATGACTCATACTCGGTCAATATTCGTTAAAAAATTATAAATTTGGTTTCAAATTGTGGAAAATATTCTGTTCTACAATTCTAAACCAAATTTACAATTGTTAATACATATTTGACCGAGCTGAAGATATTTTCCCATCTTGCCAGAATGTCTTCTTTGCTTGGACAGGCAATAACTATAGTCTGTTACGAGTTTCATTTTTCGCTCATCATTTTGTCCTGATTTTTCAGTCCCTTACATTTTTGGGTGAAATGTACGCTATGATGATATCATCAACTCTCACATTTAATTCCAAATAAGAAGGCTGGGGGCCTATGTTCATGAGCATTATCTTAATCAATTAAGTGATAATTGATCATCAATGAAATATTATTCTAGAAATCTTTCGATTTGCAACATTCTAAACGATTTTCTAATGATAATTCCTCTGAAATTTTCTGTCTTTCCGGTAATATTTCCTATCCAACCTACAACTTTTCCTATGGTTTGAACATTCATAAGTAATTTTATTATCAACGCATACTATAGGCTACAATAACTAATTGCTATATTCATTTGTTTGACAGAATAAATTACTCACGCTTAAGCGACACCAAATTAGAGTCAATTCGCACAAATAATTCGATTTGACCCGATCAAGGGAAAAGCAAGTTTTATCAACACGATACGACTATTGGCCGCAAGAGCCAATCAAAGCTCTTCTCTTCACTGGCGGCTCGTGCTCACTAAATAGGTGAAGTGCTGTACAGTAAAAGATACGTGCATTCCACCTGTTTCGTGTGTACTAGCCGCCAGTGCTTCTCTTCGCAAGAGCCGAGGTCCCAAAATTGTCAAAAGCCAATCACGGCTCTTGTCGCTTCAGCTCTAGGACAAGACAAGAGCTGTGATTGGCTCTTGCGGCCAACCATCGAATCTCGTGTATTGGAAAACGTAGCCTACTTTAAAATTTAACAGCTGATTTGAATTGAGGTTAGGGTGCGTACGGAGCAAGAACCTCCTTGCGACGGGGAATCGATCATCGGGCATAGCTTTGCTTATATCAGCTGTACATGCGTTACACAATACAATACAGCTGATAGAAGCAAAGCTATGCTATGATCGATGTTCCGACATGAACGCACCCTTGGAGTTACACCAAAATAATATCTGATCCCATACTAATTGAATACAATCAGCTGTTATCCCAGCCATAGTTTAAAGCCGCATTGGGGAGAGTGAGTCTGTAAAACCAAAAAGTTAATCCGGCGACTGAGCAACCAAGCGTTGATGAATAACGTTTAACATCTTATTTCCGTATTTCAATAAATATTCTACATCAAGAAATGTCTATTTCTATTCTCTCGCACTCACCGCCACTCTAGACTCCTTGAGATCCAGCCTCAGCGCGAGCGCCTCCCTCATGAACACATCCGGGTAGTGGCTGGCCAGGAACGCCCTCTCCAGCTCCTCCAGCTGCCAGCTGTTGAAGTTGGTGCGCGATCTCCGTCGCTTGCTGGAGTTCAGGTCGTCGCTGCCGGCGCCGTCGCCATCTGAATAAAAATAGTGGAAAATTATGAGATTTTGTTCGAGTTATGACAAATTTCACCGTGAAATGATAATCAATTGAATTCAAGTAGCATTAAAAAGTCATTGAAAAAGTTGAGGGATATTAGTATATTGTATATGAGCATATTAGTACATTGTATTGTATATGAGTATACTGTATTTAGTACTGTACATAGTATATAGTAGTAGTAGTATATAGTATATAGTAGTAGTAGTACATAGTATATAGTATATAGTATGGTAGAGCATATTGAGGGATGTTAGTAGTCGTAATGAGTTTTGCTTCTTACGGCAGAAAACATAACCATGAGACAAACTATTTTGTTTTTATGAAATTGTCCACATGGAGGCAGATCTAATTAATTTTGTCGTAGAATTAATTTCTGACCTATAATTCCTGTCGCAGAATAGCCTATTCGACGTCACACTTCGAGACGCGTGCTTAAAGCGGTGCTTTAAGGCATGATTTGGGTGCAAGATGATACATTGGAAAAATACTAGTAATCAAGATAATACCGTAACTTACATGCTTCAAATTCGAAAATCAAATCAAGAGATCTTGTTTGGCTCATAAGAATTCTATTTTTGTATAACTGAAAATTTGAGACTTCCAGATATTTGATACTTGTATCCCTTTCGGTATCTTCTAGGCCTTCCAATCTTCAATATTGATCATTCATTCCGAAAGTAAGTTATCTTAAAGTAGTTTCTTCCAAAAAAAAAAGATGATCATAAAGTGTTTTTATTGAATCTTCATGATTTCAACAGGAACAAAAAAGAAAATATAGAACAAATTCAACATGATATCCTCAAAGCATCGTTTGGGATAATCTTAGCATCTGCTAACGACAAACCAGTATATTTTTATGTCACCATTGACCTTATTAGCTTTTTGATAGCTCGGTTAAATTGAAATTACCTAAAGAGACATCGAAGACCGAAATGCAAGAAGAACGGGAAGAAGAAGAAGAAGAAGAAGAAGAAGAAGAGAAGAAGAAGAAGAAGAAGAAGAGGAGGAGGAGGAGGAGGAGGAGGAGGAGGAGGAGGAGGAAGAAGAAATAACTGCATTGGAGTGGATAAAGCAGAGAATGTAAGGGTCAAAAAGTTCTTGGAGAGTTTTCAGAGATACTGTGGAAGAGTTTCAAAATTGAATCCAAACAAACTCGCTTACAGTTTACTTTACTTACTTGTTTGGAAATGGTGGCAGGGTAAGGGAAAGGGTAAGGGAAGGATAAGGGTAAGGGAAAGAAAAGACGGCTGCGGAAACCGAAGAAGATTGCTTTGTCGGCTAGTAATGAAGAAGAATGGGACGCCATTAAGGAGACTAGAGTAGGGAGAAAGGGGAGAAAGCAATAAACGGATGGAGTGAGAAGAGGTGGGGATGAAAATGGGTGAGAAGGGAAAGGGAAAAGGGAAGGAAAGGGCAATAAGGAAAGGGAATAGGGAAAGAGGGGAAGGAAAGGGAGAGAAGGTTAGTGAAAAAAGGAGGAAGGAAAGGAAAAGAAGCGAAAGGAAAAATACGAAATGGAAGAGAAAGGAGATGAGAAAGAAGGAAATGGAAGAAGAGAAGTGAGAAAGGGGAAGGAAATAAGGAAAGGGAAAGAAGAGAAGGGTAAGAATGATAGGCAAAGATGGGAAGGTAATGGAGGAATGGGAAAGAAGGTAAGAGAGTAAAGAGAAGGGGAAGATGGGACGAGAAAGAAGGAATTGGAAAGAAGTGAAGAGAAAGATGCGAATGGAATGATGCGGAATGAGATAATAGAAAATGGAAGAAGGGAAGAGAAAGGAGGTGGGACAGAGGAGAGTTAGGAGAAGGTAGATTGTGAGAAGTGAAGTGAGCAAGAGGAAGAGGGTGTAGGCAAAGGAGAAGTAGATAAAAAGGAGAAGTAGAAGGAAAAAGGAGCTGAAGAGGATTTGTAAAGAGAAAAAATTAAATTTATGATGATACGCAGAGTACAAATAATAATATAAAGAGAAGTTGATCGAAGACGATCAGGCAGATGATTAGACAATGGAAAGAAAACAAAGAATATGAGAAGAAGAGAACGATATGAGAGGGAAAAATAAGGAGAAAAAAGAAATTAAACTTGAGAGAAGAGAGATGACGAGGAGATATATGAAGTGCGAGGGAGAGTGAAAGAAGGCGGAGAAGACGGAAAAGGGAAAAAGGTGAAGGAGAATGAAGAGGGACGAGTAAATAGATGAGAATAAATAGAAGTAGAAAAGAGAAAAAATATGAGATACGCATCAGTCCAGAAAGAAAGAGAAGAAAATATAGAATAAGAAAAAAGACTGGGAAGAAAAAAGAAGTAGAAAAAGGAGGAAATCTGATGAAAAAATAAAAATAGAGGAAATTGTGACAAAGAAAAAACAAGATGAAGTGAATACAAGTAAAAGAAGAATAAGCATGAGTGGTGGGAAATTTAGACTTGAATAGCGTCCTGAAAGAGAATCAGTTAGAAAGAAAATTTTACAAAGAAAAAATAATGCAGAGGAGACGAAAGAGTGATGAGAACAAGAAAGAGTAATGAAAGAAGAGAGAAGCAGAACTAAGATTGAAACACTAGATACAGTGGTGACGTTCAGAAGAAGCCCCCATCGGGGGATTCGCGTGTATTTGGCGCATGCGCAAAAACTATTATCAGATCTCAGGGTTTGGGGGTGTAATGAAGGATGGGGTAGGGTAGTTTATCAAGAAAATACCTCCCTCTTCCCTCAACAACCCCTAAGGACCCGCATGCGCTCGTGATATTATCAAAACGCTGTAGGGGTGGAAGGGGGAAGGTACATCTCCCCAAGAGCCATCAAAACTCATATTCTTATATTCTGTCCAAGCAGAGAAGACATTCTGGCAAGATGGTAGAACGATTCCAGCTCGGTCGATATTGGTTCAATAATTATGAACTTAGTCTCAAATTGTAGATTAGATTGTTTCCTACAATTTGAGACCAGATTTATAATTGTTGAACCAATATTGACCGAACTGGAGTAATTTTCTCATCTTGCCAGAATGTATTCTTAGATTGAAAAGACTATTTTAGCCCCTCTTCTACAATTACGATTGTCGGATATTATTTTAAGATAAATTGTTTCAATATTTCTATGTTATGTTATCGACGGGCCCGGAGACAGAAGAAGAAGAAGACGAAGAAGAAGAAGAAGAAGAAGAAGAAGAAGAAGAAGAAGAAGAAGAAGAAGAAGAAGAAGAAGAAGAAGAAGAAGAAGAAGAAGAAGAAGAAGAAGAAGAAGAAGAAGAAGAGGAACGAAGAAGAAGAAGAGGGAAAGGAATAAGAATAGAGGTAAGAAGAGAAGAATTTAAGAAGAAGAAGAAGAGAAGAAGAAGAAGAAGAAGAAGAAGAAGAAGAAGAAGAAGAAGAAGAAGAAGAAGAAAGAAGGAAGAAGAAGAAGGAAGATAACATTTGTTTGAGTTCATCTTTCTGTCAGTATAACAGAATTTATTTCATCTAAATTGATTGCTTCACAAATTGCTCACTTCCAACCAGAATTTCTTATGCAATTTTTTCGAAAAACGTTTTATTTTGTGTTATCTGAGATCTCAATATTTTTACAACTTCAATAAAATTCCCATTTTTGCTCTAATTCAACTTAAATAAAATGATAAAAGTAGCACAGAAAATTAATTGTTAAAGTTGCTTCCAGATTTTAATATGTTACTGTAATGACATCAAAATATCCAACGTACATAATAATATCACTGGCGGCTCGTGCCCACGAAACAGGCGAAGTGCCCGTATCTTTCACTGTACAGCACTTCACCTGTTTCGTGGGCACGAGCCGCCAGTGAATAATATGTTTTCCATCCGAAAATAGAAAAATTAATGTTATAGTCCACTATACAGAAAAATATATTGTTCAGCAAAATGATTTCCTGTTTAACACACTATTTCTCACTAAATTCAACAAAAATTTCATATTGGATGCCTTAAAATGAAAAGAATAATCAATTTAAAATAGTCT